>JAVIAB010000108.1:60441342-60693094 GCA_032433765.1 Megaustenia siamemsis
AAAGTCGACCAATGTTAAAGAGTTTTCCAAGTGTCTCTGTTATCTTAAAAATTAATTTCAGCAATCTGATAACCGAATTCAAACGTAGGATCATCATCACTGCACATCGGAAGAATGTATCGGTGCTGCGATATCCCGCCTTAGAATCTCGAGAAAATCCAAGAATAATCCTGGTCCATGTCCACGAACTCCGTACCACGGCTAGGACCAATGTTGTAATTAGGTTTCATCAAAGGGATAAATTTTAAAAAAATAGGAAAAATGGATAGTTAAAGCTTTACGTAATTAATGAACGACACATATTTGAAAGACGTTTCGGCTCAATAGTCCTTCAGCAAGTCAAATAGAGCCACACACGGATATGTAAGTAAATAAAAACTAGTCCTACATAGATAACTAATAATGAAGCATAGAAACAACAATAATTTCGATCTAACACTAGGAACAACACTAAAAAAAATTAAAATGTCTTCCCTGTACACAGCACTGTGGGCCAGAAGGAAACGTATTTTTTTTTAAATTCAGAAAAATATTTTTTAAATATGTTGTTTGGATGTTTCATTATTAGTATTATATGCAGGACTAATTTTATTTACTTACATATATATGTTGTGTATGTTTTTTTGTGTGTCCTGCTGAAGGCAAATTAAGCCGAAATGTCGTTCAAATGTGTGTCGTTTATTAATTACCTAAAGCTTTAACCAAACTATTTTTATCTTTTTTTTTTGCATTTCCTTCACATCCAGTCTTACAGCAACTTCGTATTTTGATGCATTAATTTGCATTTCTTTGCCTTGACCCTTAACTAGGTTTGTTCAGAAATTCTTTCCTAGCAGCCGCCATATTTATGGCTCAATGTTTTCCGTTTTAACTGTCCCGGGTTTCTTAGCGCGAGTTCTCACGGGACTCTTGTTCATTGCCGCTACCTGAGAAGGCTAGACATCAGATCTCCAATCCAGCAATGAGGGGAGGGTTTAACGCCACATATAATAAAAACACAGATTGATTTACTTCCTATTTTAAAGAAGAAAAAAAGCACCATCGCTTCTGATAGCTTTGAAAACCAGGTCTTTTTGTGCTCAGATCGACGTCCTACCTGTAGACTGCCCAGTCCACCACACATTGTGACATCACCAGTCGTAACCTTAAGTCTCCAAAACTCCACAGCTGCAACAAAATAAGATAATCTTGAAACAAACTAGAAAAACGTAATGAAGAGACGAGAGAGTTATGAGGAAAATATGAGTCAGGACAGGACAGCTTAAACAAGCTCAGCAGACGTAAACAGACCAAGGTCTATGAATTTAAGACAGATCACTGTGACCTAAAGCACTCCAACAAACAATACAACATCGTGACACTGCAACATGCAATTGTGGAACATCCAGACAGGCATGATAGCATCCCTCATGATTGCAGACCTATCAAAACACCTCAGAGCACAAATATGGTCCACTGTAACAATCCAGCATGATACTATGAAGTACTGGTGAAGACTTCAAACGTCCCTTCTTGTTCCTGACTCACCAGGTCCTAAGTGTTAAACGAATAGCAGTTGGCTGGTGCTGAAGAAGCAGAAAAGAAAATAGAAAAGAAAAGAAGAAGACGAAATAAAAGAAAATAAGAAAAAAACGAAATGGAAGAGGAAGAAGAAGGAGAGGAGGAGGAAGAGGAGAGAAGAGGGAAAATACAGGAGAAAATACGAAGAAAACGAAATGGAAGGAGAATAAGGAGAAGAATAAAATGTATCTGCTACGTGAAACGGCCCTGCTACACCCAGTATGTGGGCTTGTTTATGCATATTCTAAATTCTTCTACAAATCAGCTTATTAGTAATGGCAGATTGTGTCTCCTCCAAGTTGGTTGTGCGCTGGTGAGAAAACAGTAGTAAGATCAATTCGATTACCTCAAATCAGTAATAGCAACTGATGTGACACGTTTGTGAAAGATTAACATGTTAAATGGTCTACTTGAGATGATTTTAATCTACGTTGTTGAGATAAACATAAACTGAAGACAGACAAGTGCTGGGATGTGAGACAGCTTTCTTGGTTACCAGAAAATACAAGATGGAAGCCAAGAGCATATGTGTGGCTCGTGAGTAAACGTTTAGAGTAAGTTCGGATAATCAAAAGTGGGTATACATTTATTAAGCTAATGTTAATCATTGCTACTGCGTGTGTCTCTCTGTCTACCTACCTACCTACCTACCTACCTACCTACCTACCTACCTACCTACCTACAAACCTACTTACCTACATACCTGCCTACCTACTTACCTACTAGCCTGCCTGCCTGCCTATATGTCTGCCTTGCAGACTTTTTTCTGTTTATCAATCTATCTATTATATTTTCTAGCTGAAAACAGCACGTCGGTCAGACATTCTACACTTGTGTGTCTGACGATCTTTCAACTATCAGACCATGCACAGGACCTGCACGGTGTCTCGTCACACATCTCTTTTCTTCGCGAGTTGCCCATTCTCAGAAAAGAGCTGATGAATGTGTCCTCTGGAGCAGATATTTGCACGTTAGAATAAGGTCAAATACTTCATAGTTCAAGGTTTGCCAATTATATATCTCTCTGAACCACTTTTATATTCACCTTGGTCCAATACCCTTATATGTATATTGACTTGCTGATAAAGTTATAACAATTGTCCCGCCATGGTTTTCTAGGCGTATGGGGAATAAGGTGTTAGTGACCGTTTTTTCTGTGACCAAAGGACATTTGGATAATGTTGTTCGGTACCACGCCAGGCCGACTTTACTTTCCAGAAAAATCTCCGGTACCCATTTTTAGAGGCTGGGCAAACACTGGACCCTTGTCGATCCGAAGAAAATTCCACCACTTCTGGGGATAGAACCCGGACCTTTCTGACCAGGAAGCGAGCACACTAACCACTCAGCCACCGAGGTTACAAAAATGACTGATTAAAAAGGTGTTTTAATGTAAACTTCAATCTGTGTTTAATAATATATTTTTTAAAGACTGGATGTAGTATACATAAAATACAAGCGAATTGAACTCTCGTTACACTCGTAGTATAAAAAAATGAATAAGAGTAATATAATAAATATAACAATTATTAAAAAAAAGAAAGGTTTATAGGAAATACTATGATGGAGTTCTGTATATTAGAAGATGCTCATTTCATCACATGGGAACAGGCATATAATTGCAATGCTGCGGTAAAGTTGGTAGCAAGGAACAAATAGTGGGGTGTGATAAACACTCCTAGGTATGGTGACAGCTTTACAAGGAAGGAACACAACACAATACTGACGTTTTCGGCCTGTAGCCTTCTTTAGAACACAGGGACAACGACAGCAAACGGTGAAGCACAATTATCTATAACTACATGTTAGATGATACAGTATAGGGAGAGGTGGACGGAGAGAGGAGAAGTAAGATGGTGAGATAAAAACAGAGAGATGTGTTACATGAGAGGAGGTGGGATGAGTGTAGAGATATATAAAATTGTAAGTTTAGAAAATGAAGAGGAGCTAGAAACTAAACAGTGAAACGTAAATAGTAAAAAGTAAATAATGTCTCTATAAAAGTATATAAAAATGACAGCTGGAAAAACTGTTCTGTCTGCGTGATGAGATTCATCCAAATGACTGGTACACTCAGGCCTACATCTGGAAACCATCACGTGGTATGACCAAGCGTGGTCAAGCGTGACTTTGAACAGGAGTCGTAGGATTACAACTGCTAACGGGGGAGCCGGCCAGACAGTTACGTAAACAATATGAACAAACTAGGGTAAAAAATGTCCAGCTTGAGCCTATAAATGGATACACTTATGATGACAAAGAAAATTAGAGAAGGGAGTAACACACATGTCAACATATTATAACAGAAAACGAAATACACAAAATGTGAAACAGGCAAAAAAGAAAAAAAAAGATTGATATACTCAAAGAAACCATCACATTTAAAACATAGAGAAAGAGAACAAAAAAAGTTGCAGATAAATACATACATACCCAAGACAATTATCAACAAAAGTAAAATTAAGTAAAGTAAATGTAATGAAGCAGAAAATGATAAATGCTGACAAACAATATCAATACTGGAAAAGATGAATATATAACAACTATTCGACAATAAAACACAACCATAAGTGATTTTAAATGTATGACAGTAACACCTTATGGACATCTTAAAATGTGATTCAACAAAAATATGAAAACCAGCAGGTCCTGACACCCCAGAGGTAGGGATGATAAAAGCAGTTTGAGATGTGCGGGGTGTTGTAATGATGATCCTAATTTAACATACCATAACATTATCTATAAACTATTGCAAGTCTGTAACATATTGCTTTACTGGTAGTCTCATAAGGCATTAATTTGCATTGTTTTATTTAATAAGTTAAGATTATTTTTACTTGTATTCATTAAACAGCTTGTGACCATCACGGGTAACATGCAAGGAATTGTTCTCAAATTTCTATTTAAACGAGGTTTGTAACAAAGACATGAATGATGGCAGAGGAAAACCGAAGTGAAGAAAACAAATAACATAATTTTCCAACAAAAAATAGAGCACTCACGTAAAAAAAAAAATATTATTGAATATTTCGATCCACAAAAAGGTGAAGGTAATTATGTCCCACAATAAACACCTGATAGACAACCGGTTTCTTTATTACTCAAGACACAGTTGGCATTGATCCTTACAGCGACAGTATGCGGTCCGTAAATCTCGTAGTTTTTTTTTTATTTTCGACATCAATCTCCACTCTTGGCTAGAAGTTCGATCTCATCTAGTGAGTTTACGCCTGCTAAATTTGAGTTCCCATGATCCTCTTTGTGACGAATGACTGGTTACATAAATATTCAACATTCATGTCCTACTAGTATCTATTTGCTGCTTCTGTTCTCAATGTTACCCCCGTCCCCCTCCAGCTAATTCTAAATCCTATGAGTACTTGCTGGAATACTGGCTTAAATATCGAAATGAGACCCAAAGAAATGAGAGAAATGTTCGTCAAATATGTCTAACTGAGTAACGAAGCTGTTCGCCATGCGGGTTAGTGTTTATTAATATAGATCATTCCAAATCTCGTGTATTCTTTTCCAGGCTATGATTTTTAAAAATTCTATTAAAGTTGTATTTCATTCGATTTAACTCTACACTACTCTACTCTACTCTACTCTACTCTACTCTACTCTACTCTACTCTACTCTACTCTACTCTACTCTACTCTACACTACACTACACTACTCTACTCTACTCTACTCTACTCTACTCTACTCTACTCTACTCTACTCTACTCTAATCTACTCTACTCTGTTCTACTCTACTCTACTCTACTCTACTCTACCCAACTCTACTCTACTCTACTCTACTCTACTCTACTCTACTCTACTCTACTCTACTCTACTCTGTTCTATTATACTCTACTCTACTCTACTCTACACTACACTACTCTACTCTACTCTATTCTACTCTACCCCACCCTACCCAACTCTACTCTATTCTACTCTACTCTACTCTCCCCAACTCTACTCTACTCTACTCTACTCTACTCTACTCTACTCTACTCTACTCTACTCTACTCTACTCTACTCTACCCAACTCTACTCTACTCTACTCTACTCTACTCTACTCTACTCTACTCTACTCTACTCTACTCTACTCTACTCTACTCTACTCAACTCTACTCTTCTCTACTCTACTCTACTCAACTCTACTCTACTCTACTCTACTCTACTCTACTCTACTCTACTCTACTCTACTCTAATCTACTCTACTCTACTCTACTCTACTCTACTCTACTCTACTCTACTCTACCCAACTCTACTCTACTCTACTCTACTCTACTCTACTCTACTCTACCCAACTCTACTCTACTCTACTCTACTCTACTCTACTCTACTACTCTACTCTACTCTACTCTACTCAACTCTACTGTTCTCTACTCTACTCTACTCTACTCAACTCTACTCTTCTCTACTCTACTCTACTCTACCCAACTCTACTCTACTCTACTCTACTCTACTCTACTCTACTCTACTCTACTCTACTCTACTCTACTCTACTCTACTCTACTCTACTCTACTCTACTCTACTCTACTCTACTCTACTCTACTCTACTCTACTCTACTCTACTCTACTAGACTCTATTCTATTTTATTACATTATGCACTTGCCTTTTTGCCGCCGTCCATAGGCCATCAACAAGAGCTTCCCACTTTCTTCTTCTATTTGCTGTCTTGTGTGCAATCTTCTTCTTCTATCTTTCAGCTCCTTGTGGAGCAAATACCTTCAACAAACACTTTCCAAGCCGTTCTGTTTCTTGCCATTTTTTAAAGATCATTCCATGTCTTGCCCATCATCTTCATCTGTGCTTCAGTCTGTCTTCTCCATGGATATCTTGGTCTGCTTCTGTGTCTTTTCCCTTGGGATTCCAAAAAAAGGACCTGTTGTGTAATACTCTCAGTTGGCTTTCGTAGTATGTGACATTTAAAGGTACGTACGTTCTATGTGCGAAATCTGGGAGATTTCCTGGCAGACAAAAGGTGAGTCAGCAAACCGGACTCCTTTCGGCTTTCTCCAGATTGCGTCATACATCTCTAAGACAGAGAGACTTTAACTTTCCTGGATGGGGGATTTTTAAAATTCTTTTCTTAGACTTATCCATGTTTGCGAAGTTTTTTGGCTTAATTTTATTTTTTTTTTGTAGAACAGGATAGCCAGTCCCATGCCCAACCCATCTTTGCAGCCTCTTACGAACATGCCTGGTAGGGAACAGCGCCACAATTCCCTTCGCCCCTGTCGGGCCCTGACGGTATCCCATAACTTCAACACAAAGAAATATCGATTACCACCAAGAAACATTTTATACAAAATATGTTCATTTCCACTATGTGCTACTAATGCCAAACATGTCCACTCACGACTAAGCATAAAAGGAAGCTTGTTCCCACAGAGATGAGATTTCTGGGAAAAGCGTCTGAAGTTACCAAAAAGAAAGAATTAGAAATTATATTGTAAGAGAAAGAGTAGACTTTGAACTAATTCTCAGCTACATACAGGAACAACAAATAAACTGAATCCAGATAGATTGTAATGTGATTTCCTATCTTACAAATCACATATGATGAGAAGGGAGGAGAGCAAGAGACAGATTAGGAGCATGATGGACAGAAACATCCAAGAAACACTGCAACAAGCTCAGTTGGCAATGGACAAGAGGCAGAACTATATGTCTCCCTCGACACACGAACGGGTACAATAAAGAAGTGAAGAACGTAATAAATAAAGATTGACGTTAAAGTTAACTTCTTCTTTTCCTTCTATCCTTCAAGCTATGTCGTTGAGATCGAGGGAGATTACAATCTGCGATTCTTTGCTCTTTTGTTGACGTCTACTGGTGATATCCCTCCTACCAACTCTAGTATTCCCTTTATCCATCTCTTTCTCGGACTTCCTCTTACTCTAGCGTTTTCCTAGTGTTTGTTTATGACTTTTAGAGTCATTGTTGGTTCTTTCTGTCTTGTTATGTGACCGAACCATTCTATATGTTGTTTCTTTAATTATTCGATTGCTGGTTCAATTTCCAGTTTTTTTCCTCAGGTCAGTGTTTTTTTACTCTGTTCCCCTGTTTCCTGCCATTCTTCTGACACATTTCATTTCGGTGGTCGTTAGTTAACCCAGTAAAATTTAACATCATGAAAGTAAGTCTAATGCCCCGCTTAAGACAACTCTTGTGTAAGTAAAAACAGATGTTATAACCAATATATGTATAGTATAGATCAAAGTATAGATCAAAACTGATCTATACCTATGTTTCATAGATTACACCAAGGCATTTCCCAAAGTAAAGCACCAACAAATAATCAAATGTTTAGAAAGCATAAACGTAGACAGCAAAGATCTAAGAATACTAAAGAACATGTACTGGCATCAAACAGCGGCCATATGAACTGGAAACCAATTGGAATTGTTTCAACAAATAAAACAGGGGATGTTAGACAAGGTTGTGTGCTGTCACCGGATTTGTTTAATATTTATAGTGAGATTATTTAAGATCCATAAGGGACATGACTGGAATAACAATTGGAGGTCATAATATAAATAATCTAAGGTATGCTGATGGTACAGTATTAATCGCTAAGAGTGAAAATGAGTTACAAGAAATGTTGGACATTATAGTGAAAGAAAGCAAAAATAAAGGACTCAGCCTTAATAGAAAAAAGACAGAAGTGATGGTAACAACAAAGAAAAAGACATCATCCCAGTGCAAAGTAAAAACAAGTGGAACAATATTAAAACAGGTAAATGAATTTACATATTTGGGAACTTTGTTAACCTCAGACGGAAAATGTACAAAAGAGGTGAGATGCAGAATGGCTCAGGCAAAAGCAGCTTTCCAAAAAATGAGGAAGATACTATGCAATCAGTTTTTGACAATAGAAACAAGAAAAAAGAGTTCTTAAATGTTACATAGAGCCAATCATAACATGTGGATGTGAATCATGGACAATAGGACAACAGACAAGAAGATCACTAGAGGCTGTAGAAATGTGGTTTTACAGAAGAATGTTGAGAGTACCATGGACGAGTAATGAAAAAGTTCTGAAAGAGGTCAAAGCAAAAAGAGAACTAATTCCCAATATTAGGAAGAGACAATCATCAATTTTTGACCGTGTAATGAAAAGAGAACAACTGGAATATATTGTAATAACTGGAAAAATTGAGGGACGAAGAGATAGAGAGAAGCAAAGAGAAAAAAATAACCGACAGCTTGAGAGAGTGGCGTGACAGAAGGTCAACAACAGAAATGATAAATAGCTGCCGAGATCGAAGGTTGTGGAGAGACATGATCACCTACGCCAATAGGCCCGGTACTTGATGATGATGATGATGACTAACAAGTGAGTCTGGCACTAAGTAGTTCATGAAGATTGGCACAAATATAGACATCATGCGGGTATACTTTCAGGTTCACTGTCTATTTTAAAAGCCTCTAAAATTTGTGAATTTCAACAACCGAACTATCTGCTGCTAAAATCGAACCAGTCTACAGTTGACATTAGATTGTGGTTAACTGACACGAGTTCAACAACAACAAAAAAGAAAACATACACATACTGTCGAATAAATTGTCATTAGTCGTTGGATTATCCTTATAACGTATTGAATAACTACCAGTAAGACGGTTGCAAGCCTATATGTAAGGAAATTTGCCCATTCCAGAATTTAACAAAAAACATGTTCCCTTCCCTGTTTTGCTAGACATATGGGGAATATGGTGTTAATGACCATATGTTTCTATGACCACGGCACATTTTTGGGTAATGTGACGGCATCACGCCAGGCTGCCTATGATTTTCAGAAAAGTCTCTGACACCCACTTCTGGAGGCGATGTTAGCCCTGCAGTCATATCGGTCGGAAAAAAATCCACCAAATCTGGGAATTAAACCAGGATCATTCTGATCGGAAAGCAAATCCACTAACCACTCAGCCACTATATATATATATATATATATATATATAAGAGGAGAATTTAATGTGATGATAAAAAAAATCATCGGTGGTAATTAGGCAGATTGATCACACAAAAATAATGCAGTTTAAAAGCAACTGAAGATGAAGAAAGAAATATATAAATCTATTCGAACAAGACTCTTGGATTTCTTTATACAAAACAAAGAAAACATACAACAAAACACACAACATAAATATCACGTAATGTTATCTAAAAAGAAAAATTGCAAGATAAACGAGTAGAATCAAAGTCTAAACTGGGCAGACAACAAGAAGAGGGGAAGACGAGCACCTGTGACATCCTTTACCATCAAGACATGATATATCACCATACACTGGACAAAATAGGTTCGACTATTGCCATCAGACAGAACGAGACATAACAAATTGAACAACGACATGCATAGACTTCGAATGTCAGATATACCGTTCTGGACATGTGGACTAATTGACTAAATTACAGAGTATATAATGCTACAAGATTGACATATATTTGGTCTCTTTAGAAAGCTGAATGACACACCAATATTCTATAGTTAAATATAAGCAGTATGGAGCTAATTATTAAAGTAGTTTAGTTTAGCGAAGTCAGTACTTTGGCGGGAGCTGTGGCATGAGTGGAGCGGATATAAGGAAGTCCTAACTGTAGTGATACTGGTTCCATGAACACAACAGAACATCGCTTCGTTCCACAAACTGTTTTAGACAGCTTGATGAATGTTTTCTTATAATGTTTCCACTCTTCTTCTATTGTGCTTACTTCCTTGGGGAGTTTCTTGAATTCCTATGTTAGTTTTTTTCTTCTAGGGAATTCCATCATTCTTCTTCTTTCAAATGTTTTATTTTTTATTGTGTGTGTGTTTTTTTTTGCTTCTTTTGTTTGTTTTCGTTCATTCTCTTTGTTTTTGGCTGTCTCAGTTTAATCATTACCATTTTGTGTTTCGTGTGTCTGTGATTTTCCTGCTGTCGGTTACTCTTTTCTTGTTTGTATAAAATATATCTGGCTAACATTTTAGTTAAGTTTAATTAAGTCGTCCTCAATTTACATTGTACACGCCAATAATTTCACAGATCTCCTCCCCAGTATGTCTCTTACACGGTGATGAAACTGTCGAATTCCGTTCTGTGTGTTGATTTGTTATTCTTCTGTGTCTTCTCTCGTGCGGCTCCTTTCCGGCAACTTAGAATTGATCATACAACAATATGGAGATTGGTCACACGCACTTGTGTGAAGGTGTAAACAATACAGGTTGACAAGAGATGGATGAGGAAACAAAAGTTACAAACAGTCATTGATATCAATACATGGCGTTAAGCCAAAGTTCAAAGGTCAGCAGCCTATCAGCAAGACAGATCAGCTCTCACCCTCTTCATCCTCTTTTTATCACTTCCGGTGCAATGGGAGATGCTCAGTTCTTCCTCCTGCTCTCTGATCAGCTCACTTGTGTCCGTGTGATGATGTTCTACGGCTTCTCTGATGTTATAATTCACACATATTCTGACTCTGCCTCAAGTCATGTCTCTTTAACAAATAACCAGTCATTCTACTACATTGTGTGTTCATTTACCACTTCTCCATCAAATGGTCTGTATCTATCAAGAATCAAACTAAGGACACTGTGTCTTCTTGTTTCCTTCCGATTTGTTTGCTTGTGCTCTGTAACGATTTTAATAATATACTGTGTCATACAAAATGATGAGCAAATTAGCTCCATTATGTGATATTTTACAGTTTCTGGTTAAAGCAGATTTAACCACAAGTCTGTGTTTATTGATGTATTATTTCCATATAAACAACATTGTTACTTGACCGTTTTTATTCTACAGCACTGCTGTTTTATATTATTTGTTAATTTCTGCCTTACTTTTTTCTGTTTGTCTGTTACAACCGCAGCACCAACTATAACAACTTGTTGACGTTGAAATAACCATATTCACCACTCTTTCTATCCCTATGACTGTACGCAACTTGACAGAAGTGTTTTACTCAATTTGACTTTAACAGAGTTCTACTTTCTCAGGATTTAGAGATCTCGGAGAACAATGGCGGGCAAGTTATGAGTCTGGAGAATTTATAGATGACCTCCAGGTGTTGTATGAGCAAAGAAAGCCTCTGTATGAACAGCTTCACGCCCACATAAGGAGGCAGCTGAAGAAGGAATATAATGCCAGCAGCTTCCCAGGATCCGGGTATTTTCCAATGCACATTTATGTGAGCAATATAAAATCTATTACACATGTTATTCTTATTGTCAAAGACAATATGTAAACAATATTTATTTGTCAAGAAACCAAATGATCTGATGAATATATATTATGTGCTAGTCTGTCAACTGTGGTCTTGATTCTATATGAATTACTTGTAACTATCAATTTTTTTTTACATTTCCTTTTGAAAGGTTGTAGCTAATTTTTGTATACGCTCTTAAATTTGAGACATGAAATAACCAACTGGAACTACGGTAGCTCGATGGTTAGTAAACTAAACAATAATGGGCAGCATTAAATATCTTACTGTCCATGATTTATAACGATTTACTGTCACGGCCAAAATCGTTTAGTTATTTCTATTGAGCCTCACATACGTAAAGTTGTGTCAGTAGTCCCGTCAAGTAATATGCGAATGGTGAGCTATAAGAACACGGTCACAACATTTGAAGATGAAGGCATCATTCTCTCATCGCTTCTGTTATTATTTTTTCTCCAGCTCTGTGACGTACCCATTCCTTTATTTGATGGATCGACTGGAGAGCGTCAAGTTGTATCTGAATCTTCGCCCACAGAGCAGCTCGTCTTGCCAATCCAATCTTTTTTTCATGACTGACACAGGAAAGAAAGAGTAAACAAATATTCATTGCCGTAAAGTAAAACAAAGTGAGCAAGTCTGAACTACACATGCATATATCATAACCACATAGGCATGTACGTAATACAACAGAGAAGATTAAACATTAATGGAGGTCAGGGCACGGAGCTAGCCAACCAAAAGATCTTGAATCATTTTATGATGTTCCTACCTGCATTGAGCTTGTATTTTCTAACACACAACAAAATCGTTCTGTAGTTTTCAATTTTTACTTTGTGTAATATAAATATTTTACTGGTATATTTGGTATTATCTTGCTGTAGTGATCTTCTTCTTTCATTTATTCATTCATTCCTCTTCTTCTCCTTTTTTCTTCATCTTGTGCTACCTTTCAGCTCTCTGTGGAGCATAGGTCTGCAACAAACAATTTCCAAGTCGTTCTCTTTCTTGCCTTTCTTTTAAAATCAGTCCATGTCTTCCACACCATCTTCATCTCTGCTTCCACCTGTCTTCGCCAAGAATTCCTTGGTCTTCCTTTTTGTCTTTTCCCCTGGAGATTAAAAGAAATGGCCTGTTGTGTAATACTCTCAGTTGGCGTGTGTGTCAATACAGCGCCATTGTCTTCACTGTATCTTTTTATCCACTGGTATTTGACTGGTACATTTCCATAATTCTATGTTGGTGATTCTGTCCAGCCATTTCCATTCATTCATCTTTCATCACAAGACGGCCACAGAGGTCGGCGTTTAGTGAATGAGGTTTGTGTTTGTCCTACAACAAACACGATCCCTGCTCTCCGGTCTCCCCTAATTTCAAATCTCCAGTCCATCATACCTCTAAGGGCTCCCAGGCTCCTGGCATCATATCGTGCTTTTGTGATACCCAAAGTCCGTTCGCTTTAGAGAACCGACTCAGTGACATGTTTTGGCAATCTCCAACAGGGGGAGGCAAACACTTTTCACTCTTTCCTTTCATATCTCTCTCCACTGTCTCCAAAAAGTTATGACAGCTAGTTTTGTGTTTCCAGATGAAACATTACTTTTATTCCTGTAAACTTCTTTCTAACGGAAATACGTCCCATGATTTGGCCAAGCCATTAAGCACCAATGACACGCATGATTTCTTCGTTCTGAACAAACAAAACTGCATCGCCACCAAAGAGGAGATCTTTTATTTGGACTTGGTAGTTTTCACTTGTTGCTTTGTATCGAGCTAAGTTGTTCTGCTAAGTTATTATTCTCAGATCTTTAGCGAAGGTAGATGTTACAGGAGACTGCTGAGAAAGCACAGTGTAAGAATGCAGCACAGAAATATTCCAAAGAGGGCATACAATATTTACTAATACACGAGTATAATGAAACTTATACCAGAATCACACCTAGTACTGTATTACTATATTTATTACATACAGAGATAAAGGAGAGATTACAATTGTTAATCTTAATCACGCAGTTATCTGGAAGCCTGTGCATTTGATGACACAACTCATTTGCTGCCAGTAGCAATTTGTTTTTCATTGCCTGTGTTATTTTTTTTATTTCTTCCTAACAGTGATTTGATGTTTCAAGTCTTGTTTGTTCTATTCTGAATTTTATAACCGCTCTTCGCCATGTCATTAGTTTTGTCGTGTCTTTTGTGTATCGGTACATGTCGGTACTTATGTCTAAAGTAAATTTAGTTTTTTTTCTTCAGATTTTTATTTTAGAATTGTCTTCAAAATTGTGCAGAAAAGTTTCCTGACCATTCGTAGTTGAATCAATGATTTTCTGTGAACTCATCATCATCGAGACCCGTCTCCGCATCGAAGGATCGCTACCATTGGGCGCCATTCCGATCTCTCTCTTGCTTTGATGGTGCAGGTTGTCATAGTCTGACTTGTCCATCTACTAATGGTACTTGTCCATGTTAGTCTTGGTCTGCTTCTACCTCTTTTACCTTGTATTTTCCCTTCCAAGATTACTTTCAGTAGGTTGTTGCGTTTTTCAACCAAAAACCTCATGTATCTTGATTGAATTGTATTTAGTAGTTCTCTTTTCATTTTTAGTTGTTTTAAAACTTCATCATTGGTTTTCATTGTTTGCTATACAATATCTGATCCAATATTCTGGGACATCCTATTTTTCAAATTATAATGCTGACGTACTGCACACTCCAATGAGTGTTGTCTATAAACATTATGTAACCCCTTGAGCTCAGTACATTTTAATTCAGGCTGTCCAACTCTTCACCTTCCAAGAACTATACTCAGTTGTTCATCAGAGTGTAAATAATTATATTTTATAAATAAAACCCTTATATATTAAGAATACTTTAACATGTAAATGTTCAAATGTGTCGAAAGTGAAAACAAAATCAGTCAAATATGACATTTTTTGGGTAAAAACCCAATGATACAGAGACATTAGACGAAAATTGGAGATGGAAACTGAAACAATAAATAACGTTCTCAAACAGTAACCTAGTGCGTGTTTACTAAATCAAAGCTAGGACTGCACCACATATCGTGTATTATTATTTAAATTGTATAGACAGTTAATCTTTTAAACTGTCAGGTCCCAGATAATGTTGCGTCCAGACAATCACCTCTCAGATCTCCAGCATTTGAAAAACTACACACAAACAACTACGGTAAAGAAGTCAGATCGATGAGAGTAGTTAAGTAAAGTTATTGGTAGTGACTATTGAAGATCGATCACAGCTTGTTCCAGGTTTTTAAGAAAACGAACAACTATATATGTACAAACAATGTTGAGCTAATTATTTCTTTTTTCAGACCAAACGCATTGTTTGATAAGCCATGTTCGAAAATACGATACCATTATCATTCCCGTATAGTTAGATTAAGCTCTGGACCAGCTGCTTAATCATAATAAGAGACGCAATGCTTCCCTATTTTTCTGTCTTAACAGTGTTCTTCATAATATTTATCTTGGTTGGCCCCTTTTCTCTTGCCTACTGTTTTACATTGGGGGTAGCGGTTTCTTTGCACTTCTCTTATTATCTCATCCAAGCACATGTCAACCCCCCCCCCCCCCACAATTATACATGAAATAATGTTGGTTAAGTTACAGCACACACGACAACACATATAACAGTTTGAAAGAGGAGAAAGACAAGAACACAGAAGATATAGTGAATGATGTTTAGATAAAAAATTGAGATATCTTAGTGATATGTAGATACAGGCTGACCTGAAGGTTAAAGTTACAACCACAACAGAAAAGGGGTGATAGTATGTGGGTAAGAAGGATTATGATGGCAATATGGCCAATTAGCATACCAGATAGCATAAACAATAGAACAGATAGCGGAAGTTGGTGAACCAGCAATTACTCATTATTAACTAGTTGCCGTCACATCACTCCTTACATTTATAGATGCTTGGTATTTTCAGCAGATGGTGTGAAGTGTTTGCGCAGTGATGGATTCCGCATCTTTCTGGTTATCAAACATTCATCTCGATCATGTAGGTTATCATCCTTACAAGCTGGATATTGTATATCATATCGTTACGGTTTAAAGACAGTGTTATCATATAAAGCAGCTGTATTTCTATCAAACGATCATTGAGTTTGTGTTTGAAGACATCTTCCGTCTGTATATCTGTAATCTCTACTGCATGCATCATTGTTTACATTCATTCAGTTTCACCTCGAACCAAAGGTAGCACATTGGGCGGAAGTCATAGTTTAAATGCTGGGTTCTGGATGGAAAGTCTTTCTTCATTTATTCACAGCATATGACCGATGTACTTCTAACGCCTTCTTATAAACCACATATTCTTGTTTAATTTTGTCAATTATCAAAAAACAATGCATGTCTCCCTACTTATGTTTGAGATCCTAAAGAGATATTTATTTTCAAAGGCATTAATTTTTCTATGTAAAGTCTGAGTGGATTTGCAACTTTCAAATCCAAAAGTTAGCACGGGTGTCACACAGGAGTTGTTCGTCTACTGAGTATCTTGGATCTCCAGATGTTCATCAGTTTGTTGGAAGAATGTGCTGAGATTTAATAAATACTTTTTTTGCTGTTGTCCTCAATCTCCGCATTACAAGAGCGTTGGGTATCCATTGCGGCCAGTTAAAGATGGTATTTGATATCACCATTAGCATCACCATTATCACAGTTAATATAATCGCACAAGAGTAGGGACAAGTGAAAAGTCGCTGGACACGAGCACATATTTTAAACACATTGCGACAGTCCGTTGCAAGTAAAGGATAGCTCAATAAAAGAGAACCGAAACACTTTGAGAACATTTACAACAATGTGATGTACTTGTCTTTCGCAGTTGTCTATGGCAATGTCTAATTTCACTGTGAGTCTAGCAACCATAGAAACACGCCATTTCCTTGTTACTCAGTAGTAGCTGTTTTATTGTCTTCAAGAATATCGTACAGACTAACTTGTTAGAGGGTCACTGGATAGATCCTTAATACATGCTACTATGATAATTCAGCAATGTCTCATGCCCCTATGTGCTGTAATATAGTAGCAGAGATTTGTTTTGTGAAATGAAGTCTCAAAATGATGGCTAGATCAGATTTGCTACTCCCCGCTACGGTATTTTAAGTCTGTTCCTACTGATTTCGTAACATGCTGTCATTTTAGCAAAAGGGAAAATAGGAGAACAGTGAATAACTATGGTGAAACAACGAATTGTGCATGAATGGATTAGCGTATACAGTAAAGTTGAAAGGGCGAGCATGTCAAACTAATAACATGTTTTCAACATTCGACAGTGAAGAAGAATGACAAACTAATTATTAGTTGTCGATGCTTATAAAGTTGGACAGGATATTCATATATGTTGAGTGATGTATAATAAGGATAGATAATTAATATGTAATCATGGTTATATAAATATGTATATATAAATATATATATATATATATATATATATATATATATATATATATATATAAATATATATATATATATATATATATATTAAATCGGGCATTTTATTCATATGTTATAGTTTTTGTACAATCTGGATATACTATTCATATGTTTAACAGTGTTGTAAAACTTGGAAACACTTAACAGCTAAAGTTACAATCACGGAATGGGAATCGGCGTCACACAGAGATACAACAATCGTCGTCCAATAGATGACCATAAGCTTACGACTGGTGTCGCCTCCGGCAGGAAACTTCATATCAATGACGACTTTATTCACGTTTCCCAGAACATGAACTAATTTACCAGGTGATGGGGTGGATAACGTTATTTTTATTTTTGGAAACCTCTGGCGCTGACCTTGGCATTTGAACCCAGAGTTTCCTTGTTGACATCGACTGGTTCCCACCACCGTGGAACCAGATGAAAGAACTACTAGTGTGTTATCATTACTGAAAATCTATAAGAAAAAACAACAGACACAAAGCCTCTCAAGTAGGACATCAATTTTAAAGAACCATGGCAAACCGTTAACCAAGTACTATCTGTAGAGCTTTGACAAAACTAGCATTACGTTAGTAATTGAACTATGGCAAACTTTCAATAAGTTAGTAATTGAACTTTGGCAAACTTTAAGTAAGTTAGTAATTGAACTTTGGCAAACTTTAAGTAAGTTAGTAATTGTATTATGGTAAACTTTCAATAAGTTAGTAATTGA
This sequence comes from Megaustenia siamemsis, assembly GCA_032433765.1. NCBI lineage: Eukaryota > Metazoa > Mollusca > Gastropoda > Stylommatophora > Ariophantidae > Megaustenia > Megaustenia siamemsis. Next base: position 60,459,278 of record JAVIAB010000108.1, read on the forward strand.
ATTATGGCAAACGTTAAGTAAGTCAGTAATTGAACTTTGGCAAACTTTAAGTAAGTTAGTAATTGAACTTTGGCAAACTTTAAGTAAGTTAGTAATTGTATTATGGTAAACTTTCAATAAGTTAGTAATTGAATTATGGCAAATTTTCAGGAAGTTATTAGTTTTAAAACTGTAACAAACAGCAAATTAATAGTAGAATATTCACAATAAAAGACCATTGCTACTTGGTGCATTCTTGTCTATATAGGACAATCGTTATTGTGATTTGACAGTTTTATGAAGACTCCATTATCTCATCAAAGTCTCACATTGTCCTTGACCTATAATTCATAAAGGCAAACAGTGATACATGTATTTGGTTTCTTGTAGAACAACACAAACTACTAAAATGTACCTAATCTGTCTAGCCCACGATTAATCTTCACTGGATGTTCCAGATCTTGCACAAACTATATTGTTTTTTTTTTTCAAGTTTTTTCTGCCAATATGTTTTTGCTTTCACTCTCTCCTACCATGCAATGTTTAATCATTTTGATATTTCAACATGTAGCGGTTTGGTCAGATGACCCGGATGGAAAAACAACCTAATTAAGCCATTCAAGAACAAGTCTTTCTTTCATGTGACACAGGAAATGGTTAGACCAAGTATGGTCAACTTACACAATTTACATTTTATTTAACACTTTATGTACTGAGAAAAAAAATATTACGGCGAATTACACCCAGACCAAAGAGATCATAGAGAGAAAAAGATTGAAAGACATCACTGCCTTAAAAGTCGCATCAATAATGCAAATCGCAATGATTTATCATCATTATCATCATCGAGTGCCATCTCCGCAACGAAGGTTGGCTACCACGGAGCGCCATTCTGTTCTGTCTCTTGCTTTGATGGTGCAGGTTGTCATAGACTGATTTGATCATCTTTTGATGTTACTCGTCCGTGTTAATCTTGGTCTGCCTCTGCCCTTTTACCTTGTATTCTTCCCTCAAAGATTACTTTTAGTAGGCTGTTGTGTCTTTTAACATGGCCCAAAAATCGCATTTGTCTTGTTTGAATTGTGTTTAGTAGTTCTCTTTTCATTTTTTTTTTTGTTTTAAGACTTCATCATGTGTTTTCTTTTCTTTCCATCCAATTCTACCTATTCTTCTATATATCAACATTTCAAAGGCTTGAATTCTCTGTTCTGCTTTCTTATCTAATGTCCATATTTCTGCATCATATAGGAATAATGAGAAGATTTGCTATTCTTAGTTTTAGCCCTGGTGTTATTTATTTTGATGTTAGTATATTTTTCATGGCATTAAATTTACTTTTTGCATATCTATTCTTTTGTTTATTTAAGTTATACATTTTCCATCACTGGTTATAGTATGTCCAAGGTAGTTGTAGTTATGTACTGTCTCCAGGTCTATTACTTCAATTTTGATATCCACTTGTGGGTTTTCAGTATTTTCTTTGTTTATGATCATAGTTTTAGTCTTTTTGAGATGCATATCTAGTCGATATTTTTTGCTTGTCATGTTTATTTCATTAAGTAATTGTTGCAGATCTTCAGGACTTTCTGCTAGTAGTACAGTATCATCAGGATATCTCAGGTTATTGATTATCTTTCCATTAATGTTTAGACCTGGCATCTCTGTGATGTTTTTAAAGATTTGCTCAGTGTATAGATTGAACAAGCTTGGTGATAGGATGCATCCTAGTCTTACTCTTCTTTTTATATCAATGGGTGTAGAGTTCTCTTTGTTATATTTTATTAATGCTGTTTGCTCCCAGTATAGATTACATATTAGTCGTATGTCTATGTTATCTAGAAGTATTTCTTTTAGCATTCTATTAGTTGTTTCTGGTGTACTCTATCAAAAGCTTTTGTGTAGTCTATGAAGCAGGCATATATTGGTTTGTTTACTTCTGTGTACTTTTCGATTAATGTTCCCATGCAGAATATGGCTTTCTATGTCTCACTATTTTTCCTAAATCCAAATTGCCGCTCATCTAATTCAGTATTTATTTTATTCTGAATCCTTCCTTGTATAACTTTTAGCAAGATTTTTGTAACATGGCTCATTATGCTTATTGTTCTAGAGTCACTGAATTCAACTGCACCATCACTTTTAGGAAATGTAATGAAAGTTGGTGTGTTACTTCATTCTGTATGTATCCTGTGTAGTATATGTCGTTGCATATGTCCTTAATCACTTCAATGCCAAATTCCTTCAGTGCCTGTATCATCTTTCATCTGTATGCTGTCAGGTCCTGTTGCATTTCCTTTTACTTTGTATTTATAGCTTTTTCCATCTCAGATTTTAAAATTGTATATTGTATAGGCAAGTTTTATACATCAAATAAAAGAAGATTGTAATATGAGTATATATGTGGCCAAAAAAAGTCAAAATAGAATAATAATTTATAGAAAAATGTTATAGAATCTGCGATAAAAACATTTGGTCACTGGTCACTTACCAGATCTTGCCATCGATCATATTTGCGTTGTACTTATAATTACATCCTTCCAGAATTATTCATTTTGGACACACACACACTATTTTCCTTCACAATTAGCACAACAAACGTTTATATTTTTTATGTTTATCACATGTTGTGCCACACGGCATGACAAAAGTCTCTATATTCTCTTATACAAACATGATGTATGTGTTTGAAAAAAAAGCCCGGTTTTTTATTTTACTCTATTCCAGACTAAACCATAATCGAATAATATAAAAACTGTGTGTCATGATTCGTTACAGACATTAGAATCAATTCTAAATTTGTTTAATTTATTTTTTTTTTCATTCAGTGCCGTCTCCACATCGAAGGTTGGCTACCATGGAGCGCGATTTCGCTGTCTCTTGCGCTTTGATGGTGCAGGTTGTCATAGGATGACTTATACATCTCTTGATGTTACTCGTTCACGTTAGTCTTGGTCTGCCTGTGCTTCTTTTAGCTTGTATTTTCCCTTCCAAGATTACATTTGGTTAGGTTCTTATATCTTTTAATATGCCCCCAAAATCGCATTTGTCTTGTTTGAATTGTCTTTAGTAGTTATCTTTTAATGTTTAGTTGGTTTGAGACTTCAACATTTGTTTTATTCTCTGTCCATCCAATTCTTCCTAATCTTCTATAAATCCACATTTCAAAGGCTTCATTTTTATGTTCTGTTTTCTTGTCTAATGTCCATGTTTCCTGCACCATACAGGAATGTTCAGAAGATATAACATTTTGCTATTCTTAGTTATAGCCCTGGTGTTATTTGTTTTCATGTTAGTATACTTTTCATGGCATTAAAGTTACTTGTTGTCATTCCTATTCGTTTGTTTATTTCAGTTTTACATTTTCCATCCGTGGTTATAGTATGACCGATTACAATAAATCATCATCATGTGCCATACCGGTTGGCGTAGGCGATCATGTCCTTCCACAATCTTCTATCTACAGTGCATCGTATCAGTTCTGTTGTTGACCGTTTTCCATGCCATGACACCAAGCTATCCAGTATTTTCTCTCTTTGTCGTCCGCGATCTCTCTTTCCTTTTATTTTGCCAGTTTTAACCAAGTATTCAAAATTTTCTCTTTTCATGATGTGCCCGAAAAATGTTGATTGTTTCTTTCTAATAATTTTTAAGAGCTCTATTTTTGTGTTGGCCTCTTTGAGAACTTCCTCGTTGTTCTTTTTAGCTGTCCATGGAACTTTTTACATTCTTCTGAGAAATCCCATCTCTGTGGCCTCTAATCGTCTTTTCAATTAGATTACTTTTAATTACAATAAATAGCTTGATCTAGAACGTCTTCTTGTGAAATGGGCCCATTTCGAGTGAACGTCTTTTAAATTTAAGTAAAATGAAATCTCATGAAAAACTTGTAATGTTACTACAAAATAGTCGAACTCCGTTCCTAATGTCAAAATAAACATTTTGCGAGAGATTTTAACTTGTTTCAACATTTTAAAAAAATGTCTAAATAAACAAGTAACAAAACAAAAACTCAGTGACCGTCAGCCTCTAGTCGACTGGATACTAGTCTTTTTACAAAAATCCAGCTGGACAGTCCACCGGACAGTCCACTCATCATTGGTAGTTAAAGTGTTAAGAGATATTTCTTTTCTTGTCTACTTTTGGGCGATGGAGGAGGGGAAGAGTGCCTCTATTTCGCTGTCCTCATTGTCATTGAACTAATTAAAGAATTAAAGAATTATGATTTAAGATTACAAAGAGAGAATTACAGTGTATAATCCAACCAGAGCTGATTTATGATTGCGGATTGTTGACAGTAATCAAAGAGGTACCACGCCGGATAGGATCAAAGAGGTCATGTTACTTAGACGGATGCTATGGGAACCGCTGACAGTAATATAATTTAAATAGGCCGTACAAAAAGAAACAAATTAGGAATAAAAAGCATATTTAAAAATATGCAACCCATATTTATGTGCCAAGTGACGAGAAGAGACGTAATGGACTACGTAGTAACAACATGAAAAAATAGCTCTCGGAGACAGAGGTATACAAACTGAAACATAATGGATTGTTCTAAAAGGTCAACTGTGGTAATATACTACTGCGCACAAGATTGGCGTTTTTGGAGGAAGGCCTTCAGACACCGGCATGGGCCGTAAACTAACTTGCTTTCAATATCCACCGTTCTTCTATTCCCACTGATTATGACTTAGGAGATGTCTTGGGATATAGTTATTGCATTACATACCAAACTATATGTTTTTCTTCTCTCTTTTCACTTTCTTTCTTCTTCTTTCTTCATTCCTTCTTCTAGAAGAAATAATTTAACTTGTGCTTTATTCAATCTTTTAAATGAAAGCTAAAATTGTGTGTAGCTTTCATGTTATATTTTGTGAAAGAGCTAGTGCAGTAAGCTGTCATCCCAGTAAGATGACGCTTACTATTATCATACGAAAAATAAGAGAGAAAAATGTCACTACTTTTAATGGAAGGACAAATTAGATAATTTTAGTGTAACATTCAACATCAAATTCTTTTAAACGCATTTAATAAATAGTGTCACCATCCTGTGCCAAACCAGTTGGTACAAATGAGTTGTGATCGTAGCCTAATGCCATAGTCATGAGAACACCTGCGTGAAAGCCATCGTCAATAATAGCTAATTTTTAGTTAGCTGAATTGACCGTGTTTCCTACCGTTTGGCTTTTCGTGGCTAGGCGTTGTGCCAATGAGTACGGGTTCGATACTGCTTCGGACCATGTATTATACTTTGGTTATTGTTTGTTGTTGATTATTTGTCATTTTTCCCAGTGCTGTAAACATACCTCTTCCTCCTATGATTCGCAAAATTATCGTTCGGAACTTTCCTTCTATAATAATATTCATTTATTATTTTTTTGTCTCCTGGTGTAGAGGGTTATTGTCTTACTCGATTCTCTGTTGACATTTTCGTATCAATTATTACGTTTATTGTGCCACGAAAATAAGCTATTTAGATATCTTTTTGTCGTTCGGGATTACTTATATTTCCCAGTATTTCGCCATTTGTAACTAAGAATTCCAACTATCCTCTCTTGATTTTCCCGAAAATGTCGATTGTTTCTTTCTGATGTTCTTTTGGTGTTCGCTATTTGTGTTGGTAACTTTTGAATCTTCTGGCTTGTTCCTCTTTCATGAAACTCTCAACATTTTTCTGAGAAATGCCGTTTATGTGGTCTCATCGTTTTATTTGTTTATCTACTGTTTATGATTTGCTTCTATATTTCAGAATTGGCTCTCTATAGCACTGATGAACTCTCTTGTATTCTTATAATCATGCTTACATATCCAGCCTCCTTGTTGGGCGCCATTTTCTTAAAACGTTTATATTCCTCGTCTTCTCAGTCTCTGTTTCCATCTACTTTCTCATAGTATATGTTTGTCTTCCCCTTTGTTCCAACTAAGACATAAATTAGAGTCTAAATAATTACATTTTACGGGAGTGGATAATCTAGGGGTAAGACATCGTCCTCTCGACAGGCAGGTCTCATGTTCAAATCTCACTAAATGGGGGTGGGACTATTTCACAAATCTCCTCCATGGTTCCTTCGTGGCTTTGTTTCCCTTGTCTCTGGATTGTGAAATTCGATTTCTAGTTCTCCAGGTTAACGGCAAAACACAGGATGCCACATGCACATTCTGCTCATATTAAGGAACTCTTTACTTTTTGAAGGCCCAAATGGCAACAAATAGAAGTAAATATATTTAAAAACTGCAAACTTGCATATTCCTAAAATAACATCAAATGTGCTCTGTTAATTCCAGGTTTTCAAAAAGGTATTGGTGACTTTATTGGAATGTTTGTGCACTCGTCATAACACTTAAAGAAATTATATTTAATTCATGAATTGACTACAGATAACGATAATATCGAATATAATTATAAAGAAAGCTATCATTTTCGTTCATCTGTAGTATTTTTTTATATCTGCAACCTCATTACTTGTATAAATGGTACTATTTTTTAAATACTTTTTTGCACTGGTCCATATAGTTTTGTCTGTAGTGTTGTATCTATAGGTCAAAGGGTTTTCACCAGTCTACTAAAAGCAATATGGTCTTTTAGTATGTGTTAAACAGTCCTGGACTGTTTGTACAAGTATAATAGCCAAAGCCAATCTCATTAAGAAAATTTACAAGTGTACCATAGTCAAAGCCTGTCTAAGTAGGTGTACGAGTGTGTCATAGCCAAAGCCTGTATAAGAAGGTGTACGAGTATGACACAGAAAAAGCCTGTCTAAGTAGGTGTACAAGTGTGTCATAGTCAAAGCCTATCTCACTAAGTAGGTGTAAGAGTGTGTTATAGTCAAAGCCTGTATAAGTAGGTGTACGAGTGTGTTATAGTCAAGGCCTGTCTAAGTAGGTGTGTGAGTGTGTCATAGTCAAAGCCTATCTCACTAAGTAGGTGTAAGAGTGTGTTACAGTCAAAGCCTATCTCAATAAGTAGGTGTACAAGTGTGCCATAGTTAAAGCCTGTCTCACTAAGCAGGAAATAGAGAGTGCTCTGCAAGAAATGAAACACACGCTGGCAGTGTGGGTCGACATGGCGAAGGCTTTTGATAGGGTATGGCGAAAGGGTTTAAAGAACAAACTTTTTAGACTTGGCATCCAGGGTCGTTTATTCAATTGGGTCATTCAATACCTTCAGGATAGAACTGCCAGAGTACAAGTACAAGGCAACTAAGAAAGACGGTCTCAATCAAACAAGGTGTCCAACAAGACAGAGTCTTGTCCCCAACACTCTTTTTAATTTTCGTAAATGACATCGTAATGGACATTCCACCCAGAATACACTCAGCAATAGGGAATAGGCAAATAATTGCGATGCTGCGGTAAAGCTGGTAGCAAGGAACCAGTGGTGAGGAGTGTTAAACACTCCAAGGTATGAAGACAGCTTTACAAGGGAGGAACACAACACAATACTGACGTTTCGGGTTGCGCCAGACCAGAGACCAAACATTGGTCGAGAAGAAAAGAGAATCAAACAAAGGCCTCGCAAAGGGCGGGAGACGGGGAAGATAATAGGTATCATAAAACTACAAGAGCCTAACAGAGGGGGGGGGGGGCAGTCCCCTGGAGGGAGGGAAAAACTGATACGAGGAAGATAGATGAAGAGAAAGTGTCATAATGGAATGATTCAGGAGTAGAAACTTAGGATCGGAGGAGAGGTAGAGGGTCAGGAGAGAATAGATAAGAGAGGGAGTCAGAAAGAAGAGAATAATAGAGGGATGGAGCGAAAGAAATGGGGCCAACGAGGTAGAGAGGAAGAGAACGGAGAGACTGAGGGGGGATACTGGGAATGTGTATATAAAGAGGAGTAGGAAGTATACAAGGAGGAAAATAGGGGAGGTACGCAGGCAGTAGTGCCTAAAGAGGTAAGGAGGTGGGGAATAGAAAGAGGAGGAATATAGGGATGGTACGCATGCAGTGGTGTCACAGGAGGAAGGGAAGAAGGAAAACGGAAAGACTAAGGGGATACAAAGAGAATTATACACAGGCAGTAGTACCTCAAGAGGAAAGGAAGTAGGGAAACAGAGAGACTAAGGGGATACAAAGATAATTATACACAGGCAGTAGTACTTCAAGAGGAAAGGAAGTAGGGAAACAGAGAGACTAAGGGGGTACACAGAGAAGTGGAGTGAGTGGCTAGTGCACAGACACGTACAGTCCTAGAACCGAGTAAAATTGGAGGGGGGGGGAAGGAAAAAAAAGGGGGCAGGGGGGTATACAGTAGGAATTACCTCTATTAGATGTACAATCTTACATATATTTGGGGAGTAATATAGATAAAGAGGGAGGAACAGAAAATGATACCAAAATAAGGATATCAAAAGCAAGAGGAGCTTTCATTGCACTGGGAAACATATGGAAATCCAAAGAAATTAGGTTAAATACAACAATAAAAATTGTCAACTCAAATGTTAAGGCGGTCCTATTATATGGCTGTGAAACATGGAGAACAACAAAATTGACAATCACGAAGATACATACTTTCATTAATGGATGCTTACGCAGGATAAAAGGACAGAAATGGCAGGACAAAATCACTAACATAGAATTATGGAAATGTACCAGTCAAACACCAGTGGATAAAGAGATACAGCGAAGACGATGGCGCTGGATAGGACACACACTACGGAAGCCAACTAAGAGTATTACACAGCAGGCCCTTTTTGGAATCCCCAGGGGAAAAGACCAAGAGAAAGACAAAGGAGATTGTTGGAGAAGACAGATAGAAGCAGAGATGAAGATGATGGGGAAGACATGGAATGATCTTAAAAGAATGGCAAGAGACAGAACGACTTGGAAAGTGTTTGTTGAAGACCTATGCTCCAGTGGGAGCTAAAAATGTAGAAGAGGAAGAAGGGACATGGTCAGTTATGCGTGTATGTTTATACATTATGCATTTCTGGATACGATGAAAATATAAAACGTCTTCATAAACTTGAAATAAAACAAGAGGATGTACTGTCCAGGACACGCTGTGTCCTCGATAATGAAATAATCGATAGCCTCGCTGGTATCTAGTAGTTCTGGCATTGAGTTTGAAATTCCTCGGTACAAAAAGGACATCCTCAAATTTATTATATAAAAGATGAGGAGGAGAATGGGTGGAATATATATCGAAAGACTGATGAGCCAGAAGGTAGAAAAGGGGTCTGGTCGATTTAGAGTACTAACTGGGAAAAGCTGATGTATCTGCAATCAAAACCTTACAGGAACAATCAACACCTTACAGGAACAACCAACACCTTACAGGAACAATCAACACCTTACAGGAACAATCAACACCTTACAGGAACAGACAACACCTTACAGGAACAATCAACACCTTACAGGAACAATCAACACCTTACAGGAACAATCAACACCTTACAGGAACAATCAACACCTTACAGGAACAATCAACACCTTACAGGAACAATCAACACCTTACAGGAACAACCAACACCTTACAGGAACAACCAACACCTTACAGGAACAATCAACACCTTACAGGAACAATCAATCTGCATACGCTCGAGAAATGCTGGGACAGGTGGATTGAATTTGGGTTGAAAATCAGCTCATCGATCTGTTTTACTCATATGTGTTTAGATATTTAGACCAGCGTGGATCACGAACAAGACGGTGCGTTTTGGCCTTCACCTTGTCCCACAACAAGCAGCCTTTAGACAGTGTTACTTCTACCGAAGATCAGGCAACCTATCTTTCCCAGGAAATTGAAGACGCGTTTCAAGAAAAGAAACTGGTACTAGCAGCATGGATAGACCTAAAGAAAGCATTTGATAAGGTATGGAAGGAAGGGCTTTTGAAGAAACTGATAAATTATGGAGTAAATGGCAGGATGTACAAATGGGTCAAAGCATACCTGCATAATAGGAGAGCCAGAGTGCAACTGGATGGTCTTAAGAGTAAAAAGGTCTTATTGTGCCAGGGCGTTCCACAGGGAGGGGTACTATCTCCAACAGTTTTTCTGATCTACATCAATGACCTAGTTACTGAACTACCACATGGCATCAACGTGACAATGTATGCAGATGACTTGGTAATGTGGTGCACAGAGGAGTATGCAACAGTGGCCTCCAAATTGCTACAAAGAGCTATGAATGCACTGAATTCATGGACGTATCAGCATCAATACAGACAAATGCAGTACTACACTTTTCACACTCTCCCCAAAACAAAAGCAGGAGCCATCTACATAAACAATGAGCCTGTGAAAGAAGACATACAAGCTACGTATCTTGGAGTTACATTTGATAACAAACTATCTTGAAAACAGCAGATAAATAAGGCAACCCAAAAAGCAAGGAGGAAATTGGCTATTCTAAGAAAGTTGTGTGGAACCATGTGGGGTGCGAGTTGGAAAATACTCAGTAAAGTTTACCAATAGAGTATACTCCCACATTTAGAATATGGATCATCCGCATGGTGCTCAGCATCAAACACCACATTGCAAGAACTGGATAAAGTACAAAACCAGGCACTTAGGGTCATCACGGGAACAATGAAATCAACACTAATATTGGAGATGGAAAAATTGTGGAGGATACCAGCACTGAGAGAACGGAGAGACACAAAGGTGCTGATACAGGCAGAACAATTTGTATGCATGCCGAGACATCCAATGAAGGACCGATTCCAAAATCTTGCATTGGGACGACTTAAGAGAAGCAGTTTTATCCACCAAGCCAAGCGTATTAGTAGACAAACACCAGACATGCCAAGAATTGTTAACTCCCTACTGCCCATACCAGAACAGACTCCCTGGACAGATGAATCAGGATTATCAGTTCAAATACGGACAGAAGTGAAAGGAATAGTTGACAAAGAGGAACAAAATAGTCTACAGCGAAAAACGATAACTCTCAGTTTCCTGGATGAAGAATACCCACAAGACCTATGGATTCGTGTGTACACAGATGGATCAGCACAGAATGCAGTAAAGAATGGGGGAGCAGGTGCGTATATAGAGTACCCAAATAACACTAGGGATATGAATAAAATAGCAACAGGGAAATATTGTCACAATTATGATGCAGAAATACAAGCAATAAAGTTGGCAATAGAAAAACTGCTGAACAATAATCTTAGCCCACAGCCTGTAGTGTTTTGACAGATGCAAGATCAGTACTCCAGGCACTACAATCCAGAAAATAACCACATCTGCAGACCTTATTGACTGAACTCTGCAAGCACCACAGGGTTGCCCTGCAGTGGATCCCGTCTCATTGTGGGATACCAGGAAATGAGAAAGCAGATCAGTTGGCAAAGGAAGGTTCAACAGGCACACAACTAGATACACCAGTTACATACCATCATAAGAAACAAATAATCAAATCAATCAGAGGACCACAAGCCCCAAATCAGGATGCTTTTCATAATATGAATAGATATGAACAAGTTATCATTATACGCCTCAGAACAGGACACAATCGACTCCATAGTCACATGTATATAAAATTCAAGATCGGCACCTCAACTACTTGTACATGTGGACAGGCACCACAGACTGCTGAACACATACTTCAAGACTGCACTGAATATAGTAGACTGAGGAAAATCCATTGGCCCACAGAAACAACACTACAGGCAAAACTATATGGGCCACTGCAAGAATTGCAAAAGACAGTAAAATTTATATAGGCGACGACATTGCTGATATAGGCAATACTTCGAGCAATCGAAAGATAGATAGATAGGTCTTCACCGGTTCCCTATAACATGTCATGCAGTTTTTTTTTGTTTTTTTTTTCTGTGGGCCATATTTATATTCTTTGGGTGTAGAGAGAGATGCAGTCCTTTAGGGTATGCTATGGGGATTGTATGTACGCTCCTGAGTCGCATGTTGCAAAGTAATTGAGTTTTTTTTTTCTATTGTAGGTGTATTCTGAGGCCACAGTGCCCTGCTTTGGGTCTAAACATTTTTGATTGCTTATGTCTGCCGAGTTTGTTAATCTGACGTGTTTGCGTTCACATTTTCCATATAACTCCTCTCTCCATTCTATTTCTCTAGCTTAATTCAAGATTGTCTTTGTTTCTTTGAAGCTCTGAGGTTGGTTAGATTATAGAAGACTGCCACCTCTTTAGAGGGCTCATCTGCTTTCCCGTTTCAAGTGTGTGCTGGGATCCCCTGGATGAAAATAAATTTAATTAAAAAATAAATAATGAATACGAAAATAAATTAAATTAAATTAAATAATGGTATTGTGGTATGCGGATAATAGACATTCTCTCTGGAGAGACAAGCAATGTTTCAAAATAGATCATTGACGAGTAAACGCAGATATGGCCTTTCTATAACACAGGTATTAGAACAGTCTATTGATATTATGTCTTACCAAGACAGTAAAATTACTACTTTAGTCTTATTGGATTATTACAAGCAACATGATTGTGATAAGCTAGGTACCAGCTTGACTAGGAGATAGAGACAACTATTTGCAACAGTTAACTAACCGCTATTGGTTCTCCAATTAGAACATTGATCAGTGTTACATTCACAAATAAATGCATGGTTTATGACAAATATCTAAAGAAATTTTCTTTATTTAATTGTGCCTGAAGAGGTTGTTTTTATTTGTCATCTTTGTAAGGAGAATAATTATAAATGTTTATACTCCAAGCAGTTTTGTGGAGTTTCCATATATTTTCTAACACATTATTTGCTCCCATTTTGTGATCAAGATTGAGTGATTATAGAGCAAATAACTTTATGGTTTCACCATTTACTTACTAAGGCAAACATAAACAAAAAAAGAAGTATGCATTTTACTTAGTGCTCAGAATAAACATACTCATAGATGTATTCATAAACGGAATAATTAATGCATACATTTGAGTCATCGGTTAATTAGCAAAGAATATTGTAACCCATAACAAAAATAATACAAGGCATATTCAAAATTAGCGGTTTCATAAAGAATAATTTCTTACATTTTAACTTCTTCTGCACTTTTAAACTGTGTTTTGCAACAAAGAAATAAGATTTAAAATGTAGGCTAAACAATTACTGCGAATTTCTTCAATTAAAAAAAACTCCATATGACAGAATCAGAGATTTAGGAGTGGACCTGTCGCCACAATGTTACGGGACGGCAGGACAGGCGGTTCTATCCCACCCATGATCGTTTCCATTTTCTTTACGAGAAAATCCATCAGAGGTTGGAAGTATTCAAGCAGAGCACTAGCATCTATTTTCTCTTGTCCAGTAAACAGTTTCAGTGCCTCAGGCCATGGTTTGGAAGCTCCAAGTCTCATAAATTCTCTGTAAATATAAAGTATATTATGGTAGAAATGGTTAGTTAAAATCTAACCACAAATCATCAAGAGTGAAGAATTTGATTCTTATTCTAAGAAACTATCAATATCTGGGATCGGTAGTAACTAACAAAAGACATTCAGAAAAAAATTAAACGAAGATTATCAATATCAACGCAAACAATTAAAATCAAGAACAACGTTCACAATACAATCAAGGCAGTAAAATTAGGATTATTAAAAGACATTTATCTTCTCCATATCAACACATGGTTGTGAATTATGAGCAATCATTCAAACAACAAGAAAATAAATCGATTTATCGGAAACAAAATGCTACAGCAAAACTCTCAAAGATATCTTAAATAATGAAAAAGAGCACTGAATAAATACTAAAAAAACTTAAACATTGAAAAGAAATAGATGTTAATCACCATTCTACATAGGAAATTAAAATACTATGGCAACGTCAAACGATACAAATCGCGTTTTTCAGCCTCTCCTTTTTGTATCTTTTCTTCCTTATTTGTCTTTCAGCGTCGAGGGCAGATATCTTTTGCGATTTTTTGGCTCTTCCGTTGACTCCTATTGACACAACGCGTTGGAATGTACAGTAATAGAGAGTATGATTCCCGGACTACGCATCGCGGTTTGAAGACATGAGTAAGATCATGAAAATGTCAACAGAAGTAAAGGGAGAACTGGCTAAAGACAGTGACTCTTTCAGAAAGGCTGTGGTGAACGCAACGTTCTACAAAGGACATGCGACCTGATGATGACGATTATTATCTTACATACATTAACATTTACTTTGCAAAGAAAGTGAAGACGAAAGCTAGGGCCTCACTCTTGGTTTTTTTAAAATAGGAAATGTCGCTTCACAAAATAAAATGCAGAACGCTTTTTTTAATCTGCTTATGTACCTCTTGGATGTCAGCCCGCTCGCCGTCTATCAGTCTGTCTGTACGTCTATCAGTCTGTCTATTGTTCATTAGAGTCGAGGACAGCACATAGGGCAGAAAATGTAGACGCTGTGTATCCGGTGATCTTTGTTATCAAGCTTCAGACTTGCACATTGTATCATTTATCACACGTTTTTTTTTAATTCTGGGTGTGTTGCTCAAGCTCGGCGAGACAGCGATGCCTGCTGTATTTGCATCTCCCTTCAGTGTTCTATTTAGTATTTCTCTAGGTCGACATATGTTTCTTTTATTGTCTGCTTCCCATTCGAGAGCTTGTTTTGTTGTCTCTTCTCATCACATGACAACATATGACCACGTTCTGCGTTTGATTAAATATGTTAATTTTTTACAATGATTTTTCACATCATTTATTTTTGCACTAGTCTTGAATCAATTCCATAGTATTAAAAACTGTATGCTGATTTTAAATTTTATAAAAAGTTCAAGAATTGTTTGATATATAAATGCTTATGATAGTTACACTCTATTCGTTAAATATTCGTTGCTATATAAATGATGCACGTAAATATCGACATAATTATTGGTGAATATAAACAATTATTCTCCGAACCCTTTAATAATGAACACAAAATGTTGAAAATAGACACAATTCTAATTTCCATTTCATTTATAGTCACATAGAACTCATGTCACCGTCACACTACTTACATTTACGTCACAGCTGAACCATCCTTAGTGTTCCCTTATGAAAAATCTGGTCTCTCATTGAGCTACTGGACATAGATCCAGTTTGATGGCACTAACGATACGGAACTTTCATGTAGGTGAGTAGGGCAGTAATAATCTTTCCAACAGCGTGGTGCTCAAAACCAACAACATGATTCAACTCATTCTGGGAGATTTGCCAGACCTCATGTAGCTGAGTAGGGCAGTAATAATCTTTACAACAGCGTGGTGCTCAAAACTAACAACATGATTCAACTCATTCTGGGAGATTTGCCAGACCTCATGTAGCTGAGTAGGGCAGTAATAATCTTTGCAACAGCGTGGTGCTCAAAACTAACAACATGATTCAACTCATTCTGGGAGATTTGCCAGACCTCTTGTAGGTGAGTAGGGCAGTAATAATCTTTCCAACAGCGTGGTGCTCAAAACTAACAACATGATTCAACTCATTCTGGGAGATTTGCCAGACCTCTTGTAGGTGAGTAGGGCAGTAATAATATTTCCAACAGCGTGGTGCTCAAAACCAACAACATGATTCAACTCATTCTGGGAGATTTGCCAGACCTCATGTAGGAAAGCATCATCTCTCATTTTTTTTCTCTCATTTTACTGAAACCACAAACGGATGTCGTCTTTCTCTAAATGACTTAACACCCACAATGATAGTGTCTTCTCCATATAAACTCTGATTATCGATTGCTTTTTTTTTTAGCTCGCCAGCTTTTACCTCTGAAGAAGTCCCTAGAGACTAGGAACTAAATTTTGCGTGTTAATAATTTTTTCCTGGTAGCTGTGTGCACAGGAATGCCTCGCCGCACAGGCAGATAGCTCCGTCTTCGGAGGTACTCGTATTTGTTTTCCGTCAGTAATTAACGTTTCCGGGCCTCGCTTCTGAGACCAGGGGTGGTTGCCGCAGAGAGAAATCAAAAATAAAAATCCCAACTTGTGAAGCCGGGATTTGAACTCACAACCTCTCTGTCTCTATGCCAGTGTCTTGCCTCGAGATCAACCAGTCCCCCATTAGGTGATTGTGAATCATAGAAGGCTGACAACATTTTCCTTCGACAGTTTCAGTGTCATCAATTTCCTTGTGGCGTTTATGTGGTGTCGTCATCATTTTAAAATTTAGTAAAACATACCTTTATGGGGTGCCAGATTGTTGAAGCTGATATTGAAGATAACAGAAAACTTGGAAAACTCTTGAAACATTTGCTGACTGTCATGGCATTGTTGTATATGACGAGAGAGAAGAATCATAACGCCAGAACTTGGGGCATAATTTAATAATTTTTAAAATAATTGCCGATGTTGTTTGTTATATAAACGCTGACTATGAGTTACACTATTTATTTACTTTATAAAAAGTGCATCTTCGTTATTAGACCACTAAGCAAGGGTGGGGGATGTGGGGGATTACATTCCCTTGTACTTGTCTACAGCATCTGGAAGTGAGTGGGTTCGGTACCTCATATTACTGTTATCTACCTGTCTTAACATATTGTACTAGGTGCGTATTTGTTATGGCAGATTGTATCAGACATAATCGAAGGTCAAATTGTAATTGATCCATTGTTCATTTTGTCACCGAGCTTGCACACCTCCACATTCCAGTGATGTCGATTTGCGCTATAACATTACAGTTCTGGTTTAATTAGAAATCATAGCGATGTTTTCTATGCAAAACATTCGAAATAATTTACTCATTTATACAGAGAATGTTGTTATTAAATATAAATAAACATCCCAGACTTTAGAAAAATCTGTTAACTCTTGGATCTATTTCTATATTGCTTAGACATACACTACACTACTTGGGCTCCTGAGCACACAGGCATCACATAAAATATGAATATTGTGACTCTAGCAAGGCAGAACGGTGGGATCAATCATACAGTGGGTCTGCAGCAGCAAGATCCAAACAAATAAGACGAAGCAAGAAGAAATTGTGATTAAATAAATGGACAGTAGATAAGACAAGAAAGCAAGATGATCACCGCTAACTCAGAAGAAGGAATCAACTCTTAACGTAGACTGGAAGAGATTAGTATCTTCTCATTAACTCAGTACATGATGGCACTCCAAACATACACCTGACATTATCTCCTTCTTTTCTTTGTGCATTTGTTTCAGAAAAGAAGATACACATAATTGTTTGTGTCCATCCTCTATGGACTCCTGTAAAAATACTTCCTCCGTCTCAGAAGGACCAGAAAGACAATTTAAAGTAAGACCACCTATTGCATACAATAGCATACATTCTAATTACAATTGTGTACTACTAAGATATTTCACTCACTGTAGTTTCAGGCCAACTGTTTTACTGTTGTAAATATCACATCTGTATAACGGTCCAGTGTGGCCTATTGCGTCGCATGCAGCCTTCTGGAACTGGAACTGTAGGATAGTACTAACAAAATACCTGTTGGAGAGAAGTAAACAAGATTTGAGGGGAGTATGGCAATTGGTCAACTCTGCACTGTCATTAAGCTCAGAAAATAATCCAAAATGGAAGATAAACATGTATGCTAAGTTTATTTATCTGTCCCCCTCTGAAGGTAAATGACGTTTTTAAAATAAATTGAACATCATCTTATGATCAGTGTTTCTTCTGCTACTGGATAACACGTGAACATCTAATTTATTTCAAATATTTTTTATTATTACTTATGTTTGAGATATATACAGTCAAAAAAGTAAAGTACCCCCGTCACGCCAAGTGGCGTATAGGAAATATGGTGTTAGTGACTATACATTTTACAGACCTTCAGCACATGATTTATGGAGTAATGTGGTCAAAAATCCGATACTTCGATCGATTGGGATCGAGCCCTACCTCTTGTCCTTTGTAGTCCAGTTCACTAACTACTGAGCTATCGCGGCTCCCTTGAACAGTCAGATTTCACAATATTCTCATATACATTGCTGTAACATCGATTTTCTTAATTTCTTCTTTAAGAACGTACTCCTGAGTATTATTACGTTTATTTTGAATGTTAGTTAGAATTTGTACTTTGATGGTCTTCTCTTACACTGTTTTTCTTCATTTTACAGATATTTCTTTTTGAATGCATCCACATTATTTTCTTACTTGTTTCTTTAGTAGTTTCCCAGCTCTACCACTTATACGTAAGAGTTTATCCTACGCTTGTATTGAAAATCCTGAGCTTTGTTTTTGAGTTTAGTAATTTTTATTTTCATATTTTAACGGGTTATATAAAAGCCATTGATGTCTTTACTGTTTTTGTTTTTATTTATTTCATTGCATTTTCTTCTTGATCTCTGGAACTTCAAGGGTGTAAGAAATATACTTCATACATTGGACATACGCTACAATATAATATGTAAGATGTATTCATTAAATATCGTTAGCAGCAGATTAGAGTGCTTCAGAAAATATGTTAAAAGTAAAACAGTGTTAAGAGCTAAACCTATAGAGGGAGAGAGAGAGAGAGAGAGAGACAAAATACGACGTTTCGGCCAAGCTCTTAGTCAGATACAAAATAACACATATTAAGTGCAAAAAAAGGGAAAAAAATCAGAACTATGTAAAACATAAGGCAAACCCCATCCATCATAACATGACTTTTGAATCATAGACTAGGGTGGCTGGGTCATGTCAGAATAATGGCAAACGTTCGCATTCCCAAAAAAATAATAAGAAATTGTATGGCAAATTTAAGAATGGAAAGAGACCAAAGGGCAGACCAGTGCTAAGATATAAAGATGTTTGCTGGACTTCCTTGAGGAAATGTTCAATCAGTGAAAGAGTTTGGGAAAAATCTGGCTGCAGATCGGAGCACGTGGAGAACACAAATTTAAAACAAAATGACACAGGAACTTTCGAGGTAGTGCTGATATTAATTTCAGAAGACAAAAGATACAGGAGAAAAGAGACGAGGACAGGCACCACGAAAACATTTTGTTCGTTGTGCTGATGTATCTGTTTGTTCAATAAGTGGCAGATTCAGCCACGAGAGAAGCCGTTCAACAAGGCAGCATTCAACATAAGACACTCATATTTTTACCAAACTACGGGCTTATCATGATTACTTGCTACCAACCGTCTGTGAAGACGTCTAAGGCCAAAATGTTTGGTTACATGGTCTAACTTCAGCGGAGAAAATCAGCTGCGTGGGTGATAACTACAAATGACACCATCGAAAAGAGTGCCCACAGTCACCTTTAACTACAATTCACTTGAAAAAAATAACAACAAAAAAACTGCAGAAAGACCGAAAAACTACTTTAGTATAAAGGGTTAAGGCATAAAAATGCGAAGCTGCAGTAAAGCTGAATATAAGGAAAAATAAAAAAAATAAAAAAATGGTATGTAAGAAGCTTTACGTGACAAGTATAAAGGGCCTGCGACCAAGGTCACCTTCTTCCCTTGCCTCATATATTCACAATTCATTTTAAAAAAGTAAAGAGCCCCCGTCACGCCAAGTGGCGTTTAGGGAATATGGTGTTAGTGACCATAAATTTTACAGACCTTCAGCACATTAATTTTGGGGTAATGTGGCCGGTATTACGTCCGTGCGGCTTTACCTTCACAGAAAAAATCAGGTACACATTTAAGGTTGGGTGAACCTGGAAACCGTCAGTTGGGATAGAACCTTAAATCTCGTCCTTTATAGTCCAGTTCAATAACCATTGAACTTTCGCGGCTGCCTACATGTCACTTGTGGCTCACATTAACTGTCTGAAGTTATTTTGGAAAGTTAATTTTTTTGTAATATTATTAAGCAACAATTCAACAACTTATAAGTGACGATTCTTTCTTCTTCTTCTTCTTTTCTGTTTCACTGATACCTAAAAGGTGTCGTGGTTTATATCATTTGTCGTTTTTGTGCTGCTCGAATTGTCTGAATTAGTGATTTTCCTTTGTTGTTACATGTCTCTGTCACTGCATCTATCCATCTTCTTCTTGGTCTTCCTCTTGGTCTTTTTCCATGCATTGTCGTGAAGAACGCCCTTGATGGTGATTGGTGAGGATTCATTCTGACCAGGTGGTCAAACCATTTAAATTGTTGTTGTTCTATATATTCTTGGCAGGGTTTTGTTTCTACTATTTTCTTATGGTTTCATTTGGTATTCTATCTCTTCTTGTGTTGTTTGTTACTTTTCTCAAGCAACGCATCTCACATGTATTGATAAGTGACGATTAACTTCAGTAAATCCCAGCAATAGGCAATAAAGAGAATCATATTTAATCAAAACATTAAGACAGTATACCATATCACTTCGTGTCCACCAGTAACATGAAATATGGTGCCAGGAGGAAAGTCTTCTTCAGTTATTGCAATTGGCGAAGACCACCCCATAAGATTGCATCTGAAGAAAACAACAGTCATCGGTTATGTTTAGACATCATCCCTCACATCTAAACTTTTATGTATTAACTGTTATATTATTTAATTGCAAAAAATAATTGTAATGTCATGCAAAATATATTAACATCTAAACAAATAACACCAGTGCTAAAACTAAGAATAGCAAAATGTTAGATCTTTTCAACATGGTGCTGAAACATACACATTAGACATGAAAATAGAACAGAAAACTGAAGCCTTTGAAATGTGGATATAAAATAGAATAGGTAGAATTTGATTGAAAGAAAAGAAAACAAACGATTGTGTCTTTAAACAACTAGAAATGAAAACAGAACTACTAAACATAATTCAGAGAAGAAAAATGCGATTTTTGGGCCATGTTAAAAGACACAACACCCGACCAAATGTAATTTTGGAGGGGAAAATACAGGGTGAAAGAGACAGAGGCAGACCTAGACTAAAATGTTCGAGTAACATCAAAAGATGGACAAATCAACCTATGACAACCTGCACCATCAGACCAAGAAAGAGCAGAATGATGCTCCATGGTAGCCAACCTTCGTTGCGGAGATGGCACTCGATGATGATGATTATATTATTTAATTTTTTAAGCTGTTATATTTTAATTTCAACTGTTATACTTTTTTTTTAAGTATTATTTATTTATTTATTTGTCTATGAATACACAATGAAGTAAAGAGAAAGTAAAACTCGAGAATCCTCAAGAATTTGATTAAAATAAAATATTGATAATTTCAGAGAACACTAATGAATGCAGAGACATTGTTGTCCATGATTCATGCTCTCAAATGCGACCTTTAGAGTTTTGATCGAATTATTGATTTATTTGACTGAATGATTTATTTTTGTTTACTAAAATGCGTGTTCATAAATGTCAATCAATTACATTTAGACGTATCTTATTAACTATTTAATGGCATATTTGAATCTGTACTTCTTATTTTCTACTTCAGCGTTTGTCTTTTATCATAAATCTAGAACAGCAAGTATCATGAACGGCCATGTGTGTTTGGTAGTTTCTCATAGCTTGTAATGCAGACTGTCAATAGAGAGAGCCGTTATGGTCAGAACGTGAAATCATTCTCAATTGCTCTAGTGATACTCCCATCATGGCAATGCGAGGTATTGTCCACAAAAATACAATAAAAACAAGGGCTGATTAAACAAAGGATTGCACATACATGAAAAACGATTTACCAACTTAATGCACAAAACCAAACAAATGTCACTAAATTATGTTTAAACCTAGTCATGTTTTGTTGGTAATTAAATTAGTAAATAAGCACAGTGGAGATTATTTAAAAATTCATGCAAATGAAAACAACTTGTTTTTCCAACAAAACGTCATATGTGTATATACAATTTCGCTTATGTATTCATTTCTACAATAGTCAAAATTGATAATATATAAAGTAAAGAGCCCCCGTCACGCCAAGTGACATATAGGAAATATGGTGTTAGTGTCCATATATTTTACAGACCTTCAGCACATGATTTTTGGGATAATGTGGTCGGTATTATGCCCGTGCCGCTTTACTTTCCCAGAAAAAAAATCCGGTACCCATTAAAGGATGTGTGAACCTGGAAGCCGTCGGTTGGGATCGAACCCTACCTCTTGTCCAGGATTAACCACTGAGCTAACGCGGCACCCGTTATCCAACACATAGCATATTATAAATGCATTTTTTAGATAATTAAACAAGGAATTATATTTCACCAATAACAAGATGATACAAGACAGGTAGAAAGAATATGGTGACAGTTTACACAAATCAAATTGCAAGTGAGGCACAGTGTATCCAAACGTATAGAAAGAGTTTAAGGTCATGTCCTTCTTGTTACTTCAAGTTACTTTATAGATAAACAAGGCCGTGGGGTTATAGACAGATGAGTGAACGTTTGATCAACAATTCTCACGCGATTTGAATAAATTTAGTGTCTGATGAACGAACTTTCGCTTCAGTTAGCATTAGCCTCTAGTTAGCTGTTTTGTATTTATCCCTGTTGTTAGTAAAATATAAATACTGGAACAACAAGATTTAAATCGGTTAATCAACATCTACGTAGACTAAACTTGCACGAATGAGAAGTAATCATCACATGGGAACGTTGTTTTCTCACTGCTCCTACCTACCAGACCTGTAATTCAAGTATCTTCCAACATAATTGAACAAGTGACAAAATAAACTACTCACCAATAGTGCGACTAAGGAGGACATGCATTTTTGTGTAAAGAGCAGCTTGTACACAGTTAAAGAAATTAAGCAAAAAGCAAACAAAATAAATTAGCCGACTTGTATCGCGAATGATGATAATTCAATGTGCCATAGTAGAACATAGATGATATTTCTATAAACTCAAGTGGGAAATGTTTATGGTCATTATGGGTTAGCCCGGCTTTTGAATTTTGAATTTTTAGTAATAGAACTGCACCACATCTAGTACCACTCGGCAGTAGGAGATCACTAAGATCGTAGATACCACCTTGAGATCACCGTTCTGTTTAGCGTTAACCATTGAAACCTTTTGCTTTCCTACTACTCCCACAAAGGACGTCAAGACAGACTACTGTTGCACTGCTTGTTTGTTTATAAATAAAGTAGGTTTAATATTACCGATCACAACCTGACAATGAAGTCAAAGATGACAGGACATATTACACCGAGCTTGTAACAGGAGACAATCTGCAGGGCAGAAAATACCCCTGTCAAGTAAGATGAAGGTCATTTAAATAAGTGTTGTCTTTTACATTGAATATAAACTGCACATAATGCTCGATAACAATTTCATAGTTAGTGCATGGGGAGAATATAAGTGGGCAATTTAGATCTGATTAACTCCCCTACCATGGAAGGTCAATTGAATCGTTCCAGTTGTGTTACTTAGAGTTTGTAGCATGTTCTGCTTTAACGAAAAAGTTGTTGGTTGTCAGCAGTCGAAGATGACTGATTGCCTTCATTTGAGCCTTACCACTTTTGGAATAAGTATGATCTGTATGGGAGCCGCGATAGCTCAGTGGTTAGTGAACTGAACTACAAAGGACAAGAGGACGTGTTCTATCCTTAGCGACGGCTTCCAGGTTCACCCAGCCTTTAGTGGGTTTCAACATTTTTCTGGAAAAGAATATCGGCACTGGCGTAATATCGACCACATTAACCCAAATTCATGTGCCGAAGGTCTGTAAAAATTATGGTCACTAATACCATATTCACTATACGCCACATGGCTTGACGGGACACTACACTTAGGAAAACGCGATAGCTCAGTGGTTCGTGAACAGGACTACAAAGGTCAAGAGGTCGGGTTCGATCCTGATCAATGGCTTCCGGGTCACACAACTTTAAATAGTTACCGGATTTTTTTTTTGAGGGGGGAATAAAACTGCAAGGTCGATATTTCGACCACATTACTCCAACAACCATGTGCCGAAGGTGTGAAAAAATTATGGTCACTAACACCATATTTTCATATACTCGGCTTGATGTGACGGGGCTCTTTACTTTACTTTATTTATGATCTGTATTCACCATACTTTTTACTTTCTTAAAAGTTCGCTATAATCGATAATTATGTTGTCTAAATGGGATTGTTTCGTTGTAGGGTCCAGATAGTTTTGTATCTTATGTGAGTGCACGTATGTTTGATGACACGGCATTACTGTCATCTTATGGAGACGATTTAGTGATAGATAAATGTTCAGGGTGGAAGTTAGTTGAAGATATTGATTGTGTGAATGCTGAGGGAATGTTAATATTGATGTTGTTGTTGTTGACGGAATGCCACGAGTTGATGCGGGCAGGGTGCCCTTTGACTCATTGATGTGGCGAGTCGTGGCTTTGTTGACATTCCTGACTCTTACTTCAGAAGTTCATCTATCCCAGCCTATGCTGGGAAACTACTAGTCCAGCCCAGAGGTACTGCAATACTGGGTCCTCTATATCAGTAACAGCCACCACTACAGGGAACACGGCGATCCTAGCTTCTGTTAGCCAGTCTGTTGTCACGCAGACTGTTACCAGGGGAGACTACGCGGAGGTGGAACTACTACGTCTTGGTCAGGTGACGGTGCACCGTCACTTCTATTGCGACCGCAGGTACCAGGCTCTTTGCTGTTGTTAGGAGCATCATCACATCACACCGAACGAATCCATAGGTGTTCCGACCTCCTCGACAATATCGAGAAAACTCTAAGGAGAATCCTGACCCATGTGCACGAACTCCATAGCACGGCCTGGGATCCACGGTGTGAGTGGGCTTCTACTGATATAGTTGTGCAGGCAGCCGCCATCTTTATGGCCTACTCTATTTCTATTCAATTACCAAGGGTTATTTAACGTGCGCAAGTGCACACATGACTTCCTATTTAATGCCATTATTCAAGATGACTAGACATTGATGTCACCACCAAACAAGATCAGCAAAGCGTAACGTGATAAAGAAACCACGGATTAAGTAAAAATCACCACTTCCTGGTGGGCTTTGAGAACCCCGGTTCTTCATGTTCTGAGCGACGTCAACTCCTCTACAGCCACTCGACATCCTAAAGGTTACGCTTCCTAATCCATATCTCAACACCAAGTTAGATCACAAAGAATTGTCAGCGGGTGTTCATTACAAACCTCAGTTCTCATTTGATTGTTTAATTCTTTGGTTGGTTAAATAATTAGTCCAATCACAAACCTAAATGAGCAGAACAAACTCACCTCATATCCCACCAGGCCTTGGAATAATTTGCAGAACTAACGTTTCCACTGAAAGCTGCCCACCGCCACTTGTCAATTTGATAATAGAATGGGAGTGGATGCACCTTCTGTAAGGCCATGCCATCAAAAAATTAAGGTCAGTTTCTGAAACAGAAATGAGGTCTGTCCTATTCATTCAGTTTTTACTGTTAATCATCGTCGTCATCATCATCATCGTCATCATCATCATTATCAACATCATCATTATCATCATTATCAACAGCATCATTATCATCATTATCATCATCATCATCAACATCATCATTATCGTCATCATCATTATCATTAACCTTAACATTATCATCATCATCATCATTATCAACATCATCATTATCATCATTATCAACATCATCATTATCAACATCATCAACATCATCATTATCAACATTAACATCACCATCATCAACATCATCATTATCAACATTAGCATCATCATCATCAACATCGTCATTATCAACATCATCATCATTATCATCATTATCAACATCATCATTATCATCATCATCAACATCATCATTATCAACATCATCATCATTATCATCATTATCATCATCAACATCATCAACATCATCAGTATCATCATCATCAACATCATCATTATCATCATCAACATCATCATTATCATCATCATCATCATCATCATCATCATCAACATCATCATTATAATCATTATCATCATTAACATTGTCATCATTATCATCATTATCATCATTATCATCAATATCAACATCATCATTATCATCATTATCATCATCATCAACATCATCAATATCATCATTATCATCATTGAGTGTTGTTTGAGCACCAGAGCTTGGCTGTCCTGGAGCCCCATACCGCTCTGTCTCTTGCTTTGGTATTGCAGGGTGTCATATGCTGACTTAACCATCCTTTGATGTTACTCGTCCATGTTAGTCTCGGTCTCCCTCTGCCTCTTTTACCTTGTATTATCCCTTCTAAGATTTATTTTAGTATGCTTTTATGTCTTTTTACTTGCCCCAACAATCTCATTTGTCTTGTCTGAATTGTGTTTAGTAGTTATCTCTTCATGTTTTAATTGATTTAAGATTTCATAGTTTTTTTTTTCTTTTCTATCCGTCCAATTCTTCTATAAATCCACATAAGAAAGGTTTCAATTTTTCGATTCTTTTTTCTTGTCAAATGTTTATATTTCTGCACCATACAGGATTGTTGAGACGATATAATGTTGAGAAGATATAGCGTTGAGACGATATACCGTTGAGACGAGATGTTCCCACTTTAATAATTATATTCAATGTCCTTTATGATTAATTACTGCTCACGGTCAGTTCAATTGTAGAGTGTATTTTTGTATTCCATTTACTTTTGTCTACCCTCATTAAATAACACTGTTTATTACATTATGTTTATGTCATTCTCATTTTATTTTTTTCAATATGCTAATTAGTTTATGATCTTTTTATGAGTTATTCTCTCTCTCTATCTCTCTCCCTTTTTCTCTCTCCCTTTTTCTCTCTCTATTTCACTATCTCTCTTTATTTCTCTCTCTCTCTCTATCTTTCTCTAACTCTCTCTATCTCTTTCTATATATCTCCATCTCTCTCTATCGCTCTCGCTATCTCTATCTCTCTCTCTATCTCTCTCTATCTTTCTCTATCTCTTTCTATCTCTCCATCTCTCTCTATCGCTCTCGCTATCTCTCTCTCTCTCTCTCTCTCTCTATCTCTCTCCCTATTTCATTCTTTCTTTCATGCTCTTTCTCAGCTTCCAAATTTTTGTTACTGCTTTTTGGAGCCAAGGTATGATACAATGTTCTGCCACTTGCTGTGGGAGCAGATATAGCACTCTATAGCTGTATACGTGTTGTCCCTGTTTGCTCACATAAAGGAAACAATATGCCCTAGAGCTAAGAATGTCATCAAAGACAATGAGTGCAGCGTGTACAGATGTACACAAATGCAGTTCCCTGCTGGAGAGATTCATTACACAAACACATCTTGGAATCATGCCTGATGGTTAGAAACACAACATAAACGTCTTTGGGACAAGTACTTCCCAAGGACTAAATCAATTTTGAGGATGCAGTTCGCACGATCAAGAATGCCACAGACAGCGATCCAGGGCCGGGTGGTAAAATATACAGCATTTTACAGGAGTCAGATCCTAACATTGTAACGAGAAATAATGGAGACTTCAGTCAGAGCACCAGCATCGGGGACGTCCCAGAAGAATGGTTACACAGCTATCCGGTTCCGCACCCTAAGCCGGACAAATATAAATCCACTTTGAGAGGATATCGCGGTGTTACTATACAAAATGTCTATGGAAAGGTTCTCAAAATAGTCATCTCGAAAAAGCTGGAGGCGCATCTTGTGATGTAAGGATTGTTGTCAAATACACTCGGTGGATAAAGGCCAGGCAGGGATACTGCTACTAATGTTACCATTCTTGCTTATGACGTCTACGAACCCTTTCAAAGGAAAGTGGAGTCGGCGATGGCACCCATCGATCTTGTGGATGTTTATAACCGATTGGCATATGGCATACTCGTACATCTACTTAGTGAGACAGGCTTTGACTATGCCATACCTGTAGACCTACTTAGACAAGCTTTGACTATGACACACTTGTACATCTACTTAGTGAGACAGGCTTTAACTGTAACACACTTGTAGACCTACTTAGACAAGCTTTGACTATGACACACTTGTAGACCTACTTAGACATGCTTTTACTTTGACACACTTGTACATCTACTTAGTGAGACAGGCTTTAACTGTGACACACTTGTAGACCTACTTAGACAAGCTTTGACTATGACACACTTGTACATCTACTTAGTGAGACAGGCTTTAACTGTGACACACTTGTAGACCTACTTAGACAACCTTTGACTATGACATACTCGTACATCTTCTTTGTGAGACAGGCTTCACTATGACACACGTGTACACCTACTTAGTGAGACAAGCTTTAACTGTGACACACTTGTACATCTACTTAGTGAGGCAGGCTTTAACTGTGACACACTTGTAGACCTACTTAGACAAGCTTTGACTATGACACACTTGTAGACCTACTTAGACAAGCTTTGACTATGACATACTCGTACATCTTCTTTGTGAGACAGGCTTCACTATGACACACGTGTACACCTACTTAGTGAGACAGGTTGTAACTATGACACACTTGTAGACCTACTTAGACAAGCTTTGACTATGACACACTTGTACATCTACTTAGTGAGACAGGCTTTGACTATGGCACACTTGCAGACCTACTTAGACAAGCTTTGACTATGACACACTTGTAGACCTACTTAGACAAGCTTTGACTATGGCACACTTGTAGACCTACTTAGACAAGCTTTGACTATGGCACACTTGTAGACCTACTTAGACAAGCTTTGACTATGACACACTTGTAGACCTACTTAGACAAGCTTTGACTATGGCACACTTGTAGACCTACTTAGACAAGCTTTGACTATGACACAATTGTAGACCTACTTAGACAAGCTTTGACTATGACACACTTGTACATCTACTTAGTGAGACAGGCTTTGACTATGACACACTTGTACATCTACTTAGTGAGACAGGCTTTGACTATGGCACACTTGTAGACCTACTTAGACAAGTTTTGACTATGACAGAATTGTACACCTACTTAGACACGTTTTGACTATGACACAATTGTACACCTACTTAGTGAAACAGCTTTGAATATGACACAATTGTGCACCTACTTAGACAAGCTTTGATTATGACATACTCTTACTTCTACTTAGTGAGACAGGCTTTTACAATAACCCACTTGTACACATATTAAATGAAACATGCATTGATTATGCACACGCGTACATGCACTTAGTGAGACAGGCTTTGACCATGGCACACTCGTATACCTACTTAATGAGACAGGCTTTGACTATGGCACACTCGTATACCTACTTAATGAGACACGTTTGACAAAGGCACACTCGTATACCTACTTAATGAGACAGGTTTGACAATGGCACACTTGTATAGCTACTTAATGAGACAGGCTTTGACTATGGCACACTAGTATGCCTACTTAATGAGACAGGTTTTGACAAAGGCACACTCGTATACCTACTTAATGAGACATGTTTGACAATGGCACACTTGTATAGCTACTTAATGAGACAGGCTTTGACTATGGCACACAAGTATGCCTACTTAATGAGACAGGTTTTTGGCAAAGGCACACTCGTATACCTACTTAATGAGACAGGTTTGACAATGGCACACTTGTATAGCCACTTAATGAGACAGGCTTTGACTATGGCACACTAGTATGCCTACTTAATGAGACAGGTTTGACAAAGGCACACTCGTATACCTACTTAATGAGACAGGTTTGACAATGGCACACTTGTATAGCTACTTAATGAGACAGGCTTTGACTACGTTACTTGTACAAACAATCCAGGACTGTTAAACACATACTTAAAAACCGCTCGTATTTAGTTGACTGGTGAATGCTCATTGGCCTATAGATACAACTCTACAGACAAAACTATAAGGGCCACTGCAAAAAATTAGAAAAAATAGTAACAATTATTACAAGTACATTACACATTACAAGTAATGACGTTGCAGATATAAACAATACTTCAGATGAACGATAATAATAGATTTCTTTATAATTATTATCACTATTACCGTTATCTGTAGTCACTTCATCGATTAAACATAATTTCTTCAAGTGTTCTGGTGTCTGCACAAACAGTCCAATAAAGTCACCAATACCTTCATGAAAACCTGGAATTAACAGAACAATTTTGATGTTATTTTGGGAGTATGCCAGTTGCAGTTTTGAAATATATGTTTGCTTTTATTTATTGCCATTTTGAGCCTATTTTTTTAAATTCAAACTACCAAGAGTTCTTCAATGTGAGCAGAATGTGCACGTGACATCCTGTGTTTTGCCGTTATCCTGGAGGACTAGAAATCGAATGTCACAACACAGAGACAAGGGAACAAAGCCACGAAGGAAACACGAATTCGATTTTTGAATAAGGTCCCACCAACTTCTGGTGAGATTTGAAAATGAGACCTTCTTGTCGAGAGGACGATGTCTTACATCTAGATTATCCACTCCCAAGAAATGTAATTATTTAGACTCTAATTTATGTCTTAGTTGGAACAAAGGGGAAGACAAACATATACTCTGAGAAAGCTGTTGGAAACAGAGACTAAGAAGAGGAGGAATATAAACGTTTTAAGAGAATGGCGCCCAACAAGGAGGCTGGATATATACGCATGATTATAAGAATAATAGAAAGTTCATCGGTGTTATAGAGAGCCAATTCTGACCTATGGAAGCGAATCATAAATAGTAGATAAACAAATAAAAAGGCGACTAGAGACCACATAAAAGGGATATCTTAGAAGAATGTTGAAAGTTTCTTTGAAAGAGGAATCAGCCAGAAGATGCAAAAAGTCACCATCACAAATAGCGAACTGAAAAGAACATCAGAAAGAAACATTCGACAATGTTCGAGAAAATCATGAGAGAGTTGGAATTCTTGGTTACAACTGATAAAATACTGGGGAATATAAGCAATCGCGAACTACAAAAAGAAGTCAATCTAAATAGCTTATTGTCGTGGCTCGATAGACAGTCAACATCATAACTGGTACGATGAAAGTCAACAGAGAATCGAGAAAGAACATGATCCCCTATACCAACTGGTTTGGTATATGATGCAGATGACATTTCTAAAACGCGTTTAAAACAATTTGATATTGAATATTGCACCAAAATTATATAACTTAACGTTCCATTAAAAGTAGTGACATTTTTCTCTCTTATTTTTCGTATGATAATAGTAAGCGTCATCTTACTGGGATGACAGCTTAATGCACTGTCTCTTTCACAAAATATAACTGAAAGATACACACAATTTTAGCTTTCACTTTGAAAGATTGAATAAAGCACAAGTTAAATTATTTCTTCTAGAAGAAGGAATGAAGAAAGAAGAAGAAGAAAAAAGAGAGAAGGGGATAAGAAAAACATATAGTTTGATATGTAATGCAATAACTAAATCCCAAGACATCTCCTAAGTCATAATCAGTGGGAGTAGAAGAGCGGTGGGCATTGAAAGCAAGTTAGTTAACGGCCCATGTCGGTGTCTGATGGCGTTCCACAAAAACCGACAATCTAGTTTTCGGTAGTACATTTCTACCGTTGACCTTTTAGAACAATCCAATACTTTTCAGTTTGTATAACCCTGTCTCCGAGACCTTCTTTTTTTTCCTGTTGTACTAAGTATTCCTACCCGTCTCTTCTCGTCACGTGACACATACATCTGGGCTGCCTATTTCAAATTTGCTTTCTAATCCTAATTTCTTTCTTTTTGTACCGCCTCTTTAAATTAAATTACTGTCAGCGGTTCCCATAGTAGACGTCTAATTAACATCATCTCATTGATCCTATCCGGCGTGGTATTGTTTTGATTACTGTCAACAATTCGCAACCATAAATCAGCTCTGGTTGGATGTTGCACTGTCATGCTCGCTTTGTAATTTTAAATCATAATTATTTGCAGCATAACAAAAATCTTGTTTTATAAAAACCAAACTAATTTGCAGTCCCGTTTTCTCACTTTTTCAGTCTTCTACAAAGTTTCAGCTCCCTGAGGAGCATAGGTCTTCAACAAACATTTCCAAGTCGTACTGTTTCTTGCCATTCTTTCAGATCATTCCATGTCTTCCCCATCATCTTCATCTCTGCTTCTATCTGTCTTCTCCAAGAATTCATTGTTCTTAATCTTTTTTGTTTTTCATTGGGGATTCCAAAAACAGACCTGTTACGTAATACTCTCAGTTGGCTTCTGCAGTGTGTGTCCTATCCAGCACCATCGTCTTCGCTGTATCTCTTCATCCACTGGTATTTGACTGGTACATTTCCATAATTCTTTGTTAGTGATTTTGTCCTGTCATTTCTGTCCTTATATTCTGAGTAAGCATTCATTAATGAAATTCTGTATTATCATGATTGTCATTTGTATTGTTTTCCATATTTCACAGCCATATAATAAGGCAGGTTTTTCTTCCTGTTAATTCTTCAATCTGTTTAACCTAATTTCTTTGGACTTCCATATTTTTCACAGTACAAAAAAAGGCTCCTCTTGCTCTTGATACCCTTATTTTGGCAAAATGTCATGTTCTTCCCATTTTGTCTATATTACAGCCCAGAAATATGTAAGATTGTACGTCTAGTCGAGGCATTTCTCCTAATTTTATTTGGTTATTGCCAACTACATTAATTCTCATAATTTTGGTCCTATTTATATTTATTTTCAGTCCCATCTGTTGTGAACTCGTATCAAGTATGCTTATTTTATCCTGCATCTGTTGATGGCTGTGTGATAGGAAACACAACGGTTCAACAGCAAAGTCTAAATCATCAAGTTGCTTGATCAGTGACCACTATATTCCATTTCTGTTGGTTTGAGTTATTTTCATAATCTAAACTATGGCAAGTAAAAGATAAATGGAGGCATCCCTGCCTTATTCCTGTTCTTATTTCAAATGCTTCTGTAAGCTGTCCTTTATGCACCAAAATACATTTCATTTCTTCAAACATTGTTCTTATCAGGTTTATAAACTTTATGGGGATTCCGTAATGACTCAGCAACTTCCAAAGCATTCCTCTCTTTAAACTATCAAATGCCTTTTCGTAATCTATGAATCCAATATAAAGTGTAGACTGTAGTTCTAAACTTTGTTCAACTATTATACGTAGAGTAGCTATTTGATCAGCACATGATCTGTTCTTCCTAAAACCTGCTTGTTAATCTCTCAAATGTTTCCCTATGGCCTCTTTTAGTCTTACAGAATGATTCTGCTTAATATTTTTCCTGGCACTGATAGTAGCATAATTTCCCTACAAATTGTACACTCCTTTAAACTTACTTTCCTTTGGTACTTTGTTCATAACCTTCTTTCCAGTCTTTAGGTATTTCTTCCCTCTCCCAAATTTTATCTAGTAGATTATGTAACATCTTGGTAGAGGTGTTAATATCTGCATTGATGGCTTTCGAAGAAATTTCATCTGGTCCTGTGGCTTTATCATTTTTTAATAGTTTGATGGCTTTCATTATTTCTTCTTTGCTTGGTTTTCCACAGTTAACATGTAACTCCTCTTCTCCTGGTAGTATATCTGGAGGATTATTTGAGCCGGGTCTTAACAAAAGTTCTTCAAAGTGCTCTTTCCATCTCTCCATTTGTTCTCTTATATTACTAAGCAGATTTCCTTTCTTTGTTTAAAAAAAGGCATTGATCTGTTTGTATTTTGCAATTAATTTCATTGTGGTGTTATACAGTTCTTTCATATTCCCTTTATTTGCTACTCTTGTGCCCTTTTAGCTAGTTCATCTATATATTTCCTCCTATACCTTTTAAAACAGAAGTAATGGTCATATCGAAGAAACAATCATCACCAGCATGCAGCATAAAAATAAACAGGACAAATTTCTCTCTCTCTGCGATCAAGACCCAATCAGAGTAGGATTCCAGCTCCTCACATGAACTCAGCTGTCAGGTTAGGTGTGTTACAAACAGAACATCACAATTAGAGTCTGCCAGATCCACTCTGATTGAACACCCGTTAAAAACGTTGCACTGTGTTCTGCGCCAGTGGCCCAGTGCATCCGATTTAAGCCAGCATTTTATTCAAGTTTGCTTTCCCTAGCCTTTGATTGTCCCCAATCTTCCTGCAAGGCAGCAGGTGATCTTTTCTGTAGGGGGATTCTGCCCTTAGATAGTCGGCCCTCGCAGGTTTACGAGCACCATCTGCCCGAGTCACTAGAGGTGACTAACACAGACATGCACAGGACAAATTTGAAACAAGTGCAGCGCGTCAAATACTTGGGCACAGTAATAATATCGGATGGAAGATGTACCACAGAAAAAAAAGCAGAATAGCTCAGGCCAAAATAGCATTTCAGAAAATGAAAAATATCTTATGCAACAAATCTATGTCAATAGAAATGAGGAAGAGAGTTCATCAGTGCTATATAGAACCAATTCTGACCTATGGAAGCGAATCATGGACAGTAGACAAACAAATGAAAAGACGATTAGAGGCCACAGAGATGGAATTTCTCAGAAGAATGTTGAAAATTCCCTGGACAGCTAAAAAGACCAATGAGGAAGTTCTCAAAGAGGCCAACACAAAAAGGCAGCTCCTAAAAAAACATCAGAAAGAAACAATCAACATTTTTCGGGCATATCATGAGAATAGGAAAGTTGAAATACTTGGTTACAACTGGCAAAATAAAAGGAAGGAGAGATCGCGGACGAAAAAGAGAGAAAATACTGGATAGCTTGGTGTCATGGCATGGAAAGCAGTCAACAACAGAACTGATACGGTGCACTGTAGATAGAAAATTGTGGAGGGACATGATCGCCTACGCCAACCGCTATGGTACATGATGATCTCTTTTAATGCATCTTCTCACTTTTTGTTCACCTCTGCGTAATCTTCCTGTGTTTTAGCTTCATTACTTCTGGTTTTGCTTTTTTTTTTATGTCTGCTTTTTTATTCTTTCTTTCTTTAATTCTATCCAGAGTCTCTGCTGTCATCCATGCCTTATTGTGTAGTTCTCTTTTCCCCAGTTTTTCTTCGCATGTCTCTTTCCATATATCCTTCACCTCTTTCCAATGATCTTCTATATTTTCTAGTTTTGGAAAACTTAGTATTTGTTTGAAATTGTGACTGCAAATTTATCTTTAATTCCTTGTTCTTTAAGAAACCCTACATTTAAATACTTTCTAGCCCTATTCGTTCTAGTATAACATTTTAGTTTAAGTTTAAGTTTGGCTAGCAGAAGATGATAATCTGCTCTATATACTTTTACATCCTGTAAGGATGACGTAAACTTATTATTAATACAAATGTGGCCAATTTGATTCTCCGTTCTATGATCTAGTACCCATGTAGTTGTATGCATTCTTTTATGTTGGGATATTGTTCCTCCTAGGCTCATTTGATCAAGAGCACAGAAGTTTAGGAATTCCATTCTCATGTATATCTCCAATTCCATGTTTTCCCATATTCTTTTTGAAGCCTTTTTTTGTCCGATCCTACTTTTGCATTTGATATCCCATCATGATTATAATATCCTTGGCTCGTCTTTCAACCACCTGACATTGCAACTGTTTATATAATTTATGTTTAACTAAATCATTGTTATCATTGGTCAGTGCATAGCATTAAATAATGTGTAGTTTTTTGTTGCATTAAATGTTGATCTCATTAGTCTTGGCCCTATTGCTTCCCATTTTATCTGTGTCTTCTGTGCATTCCTTGATAACATTATAACTACCCTTAAACAATGTTGTGCTCTAGGTTCTTGGTGTCCGGATGATAAAATCATCTCTCCTGTATTTTGTTTTATCCTTTCCATTTCTAGTCATCTTGTTTTCCACATTCCCAAAATATATATTTTGAAATTTCTTATTTATGCTGCTACCTGTGCAGCTTTTCCTTGTTCATTTTCTTCAGTAACTATACTTATTATAAAAAATAAATCCATTTTTCCTTTGTATATTAATTATCATTTTAAACAGACAAAATAATTATTGAAATATCAAATAAAAAGATGAATAATACTATTCTCAAGATAAATTATAGTCTTTTGTTTAAAAAATATTTAATTTTCCTTTGGTGCTTCGAGACTATAGAGGTTGAGTAAAATTATTATCAATTTCAAAGGTCATAGTAATGTGGACTAATGATTTATTTGAAACCGAATGATTTAAATTGTTAATTTATTTTACGTAATTTAGCTGTAATTGGATAGTGTTATAAGTTGTAGAATTTACCATGATTTGGAGCACTCTGGTAGGGTAGAGGTAGGTGATTGTAGCTCATGAAGTTGTAGATGTGGCCCATTTCATGGTGAACTAACTCTAGGTAATAGTGATGTGTGAACGGGCACATCAGTATCCTAGAGTCGTAATGGATGACGCTATCATTAGTCATTCTCTTTGAAAAATAAAAAAAAGGCAAAACAAAAACAAATACACAACCTAGACAACAAACAATACATAATTTCCAATATAGAAAAAACAAATATTTATAAAACAATTATCCTATGTAATTAACTGTTTTCGTTACTAATAATCTATCAACTACTGAGAAACACATACGAAAAAAATAATGAAATGTGTGATATCACGTGATGCACAGAAAGTGTTGCGTTAGTGTTTCTTTTCTTTTTTTTTTCTAAATATTAACAAATGTGTAGACCACGTGGTCAAGTTATTCAGCCAATGTCGTTTTTAATCTAAGAAAATTTAAGCTTTTGGTATGACTCGCTAAAAACATTTCTCATGTCCTGTCTTGAACCAATATTTTAATTTCTTTCACTATAAACTCCATTACTGCTGTTTTTGCATCTTATTAAGCAGTTCAACCACAGCTCTTCAAAATGTTTCAGTCATTTCCGACATCTGTTCGACAAAAACTATTCTTATTTGTTCCTTACAGCTCTTCAACAAAATCCTTATAAACTCTTCCTTACAGCTCTTCAACAAAATCCTTCTAATTTATTCTTTACAGCTCTTCAACAAAATACTTTTAATTTATTCCGTGCAGCTCGTCAACAATATCCTTTTAATTTATTCCTTACAACTCTTGAAAAAAAAATCCTTTTAGTTTATTCCATTCTGCTCTTCAACAAAACACTTTAAATTTATTCCTTACAGTTCTTCAGCAACATCTTTCTAATACCTTCTGTAAATCTCTTCAACGAAACCCTTCTCATTTTGCTGTTGTTTTGTCTCATCACATGCAGTTCTCTCCCGCCCTCGGTGTTCTGCTAGAATTTGCTGATAAATATGTTACCTAATTTGTCTTCAATATTTCTTTTAATAGTATACATATCCTGAATTGGGGGCCTCGTTAGCCTAGTTGGGAAAACCACCCGACTGGACTACCGACGTTCGGACAACCCGTGTTCTATTCCCACTGTGAGCAGTTTAATAGTATTCGTGGCTGAGGAAAAAAAAAATACCCCCACGGTCGACCCAGCTGTTGGCAGAAATGGTACCAGGGTGAGGAATGTCGCCTCGCATCTGAGTTTCGATACTTGAGGCGACACTATACAGAAATATCCGAACATTTCTCGATAGGCGGCCGAGCACATATGGGTGGAAACTCGCGTGCTAAGACGCCGGTTCAAGTCTCATACTTTACATTTACATATCCTGATTACACATTTCCAATGCTATTAAGCGTTCCCTTTTCTAGGTCTACCTACGTATCTCTCAATGTCGCCTTATTTTTTGAATCATCATCATAATTGGCCATACCGGTTGACGTAGGCGATCATGTCCTTCCACAATCTACTATCTACAGTGCATCGTATCAGTTCTGTTGTTGACTGCTTTCCATGCCATGACACCAAGCCATCCAATTTTTCTCTCTTTGTCGTCCGCGATCTCGCTTTCCTTTTATTTTGCCAGTTGTAACCAAGTATTCCAACTTTCCTCTTCTCATGATGTGCCCGAAAAATGTTGATTGTTTTTTTTCTGATGTTTTTAGGAGCTGCCTTTTTGTGTTGGCCTCTTTGAGAACTTCCTCATTGATCTTTTTAGCGGTCCAAGGAACTTTCACCATTCTTCGTGGCCTCTAATCGTCTTTTCATTTGTTTGTCTACTGTCCATGATTCGCTTTCATAGGTCAGAATTGGTTCTATATAGCACCGATGAACTCTCTTTCCCATTTCTATTGACATAGATTTGTTGCATAAGATATTTTCCATTTTCTTAAATGCTATTTTGGCCTAAGCTATTCTACTTTTAATTTGCGTGGTGCAACTTCCATCCGATGTTATTATTGTGCCCAAGTATTTGACGCGTTGCACTTGTTTCAAATTTGTCCTGTTTATTTTTATGCTGCATGCTGGTGATGATTGTTTCTTGATATCACCATTACTTCTGTTTCCTTACTAATTAAGCAAATTGTTTTCTTACTGAGACCTTTCTTGATGCTTTCTTTTACTATTATGTCTATCATTTCTTGTAGTTCGTTCTCTGTCTCTGCTATTAAGACTGTGTCATCCGTATATCACAAATTATTTATGTTGTGACCGCTGACTTCGATTCCTTTTTTGTCTACTATTGATCTCATAATATATTCGCTGTAAAGTGAAAAAACATCCGGCGACAGAACACGTCCTTGTCTGACTCCTTGTTTTATAAGTTGAAATTGTCCTGTTTTGTTGTTATTCGTATTGCTGCTGTTTGTTGCCAGTACATGTTTTTTTTTATGATTCGCAGATCCTTGCCATCAATGTTTAATTTCTTCAGCATATTTATTATTTCCACATGCTTTACTTTGTCAAATGCTTTTGTGTAGTCTATAAAGCACATATATAGATCTTTCTTTACCTCTAGTGTTCTTTCTATTAATGTTCTTAAGATGTATATTGCATTATTGGTGACCTTTCCTCGCACAAATCCACATTGTTCCTCACTTACATCTGGTTTTATTTTGTTCCTTACACGTCTCATGATGATTCTTAGTAATATTTTCGTCATATGGCTCATGAGACTAAAAGTGCGATAGTCTTCACAATCAGTGGCGCCTGACTTCTTCGATATGGCTACAAAGATAGATTTTAGTAGATCTCGGGTATGTGTCCAGTGTTATATATGTCATTGAGTAGATTTGTTATGACTTGTACTACCAGCTCTACTAATGCATTTATCTCTTCTATTGTTATATTGTCGGACCTGGAGCTTTGCCTCTTTTCATGTGTTGAATTGTGTCCTCCACTTCACTCTGCATAATTGGTGGCCCTGTGTCTTTGTTTGAAGTGTTTAACTCTAGTATTTCATCATCATAGAGTTGACTGATATATTCTGTCCACCTTTCTATTGTCTTCTCCTGTCCCATTATTATATTTCCTTCCTTTGATTTCACACATCCTGAAACTTTGACTTCTTTTCTTTCTGTTAATTAATTTAACTGATTGTGCATAAATTTTGAGTCTTTCTTTTGTTGTTTTTCCATTTCTTCACATTTCTGTTTTAACCATCCTTACTTTGCTTCTCTGCACTTGTTTTGGATCTCTTGTGCAATATTTTGTACGTCCGTTCTTCTTTCTTATGTTTTCTTCTTTCATCCATTAGTTGTAATATTTCTTCTGTCATCCATTTCATTTTGTTGATTATTTTGGTCACTGGTTTAACTTCTTTTGATGTTTATTGAATCGATTGTTTCAGCATTTCCCACTGCTCCTCGATGTCCTGTATTTTCTCAATAGCATTATATCTATTTTGTACTATCGTGCATACTTATCGCTCATATGTTTATCTAAGTATATCTAGTTCTAATTTTATATTTCTTGGGGATTTCTGTGCCTTCCGCTGTTTTATTCTTATCTTTCCAACTACTGGTACATGATCACTATTGCAATCTGCTCCTGGCCTTATTTTAACAGATGTTAGGCCATTCCTGAATCTTCTCTGTACCAGTATAAAATCAATTCGATTGTGTATTTTTTTGTCTGGGCTTTGCCATGTCCATAGTTGCCTAGGGTGTTGTTTGAACCAGGTGTTACCTATAATCATTTCATGTGTCTTTGCCCAATCTATCAATCTATCCCCTCTGTCATTCGTCTCTCCAAGGCCATGCCTCCCAGTCACATTTTGCACTTTAGCTGTTCTTACCTTTGCATTGAAATCCCCTAATATAATAGTTATTTCATGGGGTTTACACTGTTCAATGGTCATATCTAGCTCATTGTAAAAAGTGTCAATCTCTTCTTCTTCGCTATTACTTGTTGGTGCATAAGCTTGAATTATGTTGATATCCATTGGTCTACCTCTCAATTTTACTAGCAGAATTCTGTCTGATACTGGTCAAAATCCTTTCAATGTTTTGCTTCTTTCTCTATCTAACATAATGCCTACTCCTCTTTCGTGTGTGGTGCCCCCAGAGTAAATTACATTTCCGCTGTCGCGTTGTAATAATCCTGCTCCTTTCCATCTCATTTCACATAGTCCCAAGATGTTCAATTTCATTCTCTTCATTTCTTGACTGATGTTTTCTATTTTACCGACCTGGAATGCTGATCTAATGTTCCAAGTTCCTCTTGCTAGTGTCTCTTTATTTTTTTATCTTGCATATAGTAGCTTGATGACGATCGGGTGTCACCTGTAGCACATGACACTCCCTACCGGACGAGGTGGCTGTGGAGTCACCATTAACGTCGTTAGCTGTAGATATAAAATTGTGATTTGTCATGATTAGTCTGGGCAATAAAAGAAGGTAGTTTGCCATTCCTTTCCTTCTTGGCAGTGACTGTACTAGTCGGAGATCGCTGCCATTATCTCTATACATGAGATCCTCTGCCTGCCATCGCGGTGTGGGGCCCATAACCGGCACTACTTGTCAGCTGCTCCACAACACATCCACCACCTGCTCCAATGGCTTCACATAACCCTGATTGGGGAGGGGGGAGCTAAACGGGAGCTCCACCTTGCCCAAGGGTGTCCCGAAGACTAGCGGAGGAAAGAAGACGTCTTACTTCTCTTTGGTAGGGCAGAACTCTACCCCTCTAACCCTCTCATTATCAAACGATTTAAAACAATAATTGACAATCTAGAATGACAATCTGTTACATAATTTCGCTTAGATTCATAGAACGACTTGTAAACGAAATGCAAGATTATACTGTAGTTTGTCTCAAATTGACATTTATGGGTTTATATAGCCACTTCCCCTAGATGTAATTCACGGACAATTGAAGTTATCGATTCTGACATACATATGGTCTTAGAATGAACACAGAGTAATAGCTTCTTATTTAAATCATTTCAAACCTGTAATCGTTGTCACCGTACATCGTCCAGGCACTTGGGTGACACTGCATACTTCTTCCATCTTGTGGGTCCTTAAAAACGGACTTTGTCCAAAATGTTGGTTCCAGTGGTTCAAATCCAAGAGAGATGTAAAAGTCTTCGGCTATACAAAACATTGTGTCAACTGTGTAATTCTAAGATCAAATTTAATAAAAATGAATCAGCAGAGGAATAATTAATACCAACATTATTGTACTTTACTTTGCACTGTCTCTGTTCCCTTCTGCATCAAGATAAAACATGGATGTTCATGGTCATTGATTGTAGTGTGTGTCACCTGTTTAGTACAAATCGTTATGTCTACTATCCCATCCATTGTTTTCTAGATCTATGTTTTCCTCTCTTCTCTCTCTCTCTCTCTCTATTGCTTTCGAGTGTTAAGCTCTCTATCGGATCCTGTCTGTTGATGGTCATATTTTGCGAGCTACCAAATGATCTGTTCTTTCTTAATATCATACAGCATTGGTATTACTACAATTCATTTTCCTTAATTTCTTAAATTAAAACTCATCTTGTCACATTCGGTATTTTTTTTGCCATCTCATCACCGTAATGACAATTGTTTTTTTTCTCTTTGACTACTGATTGTGATATACAATACACTCTTTGTAGTACTAACGTGATTTGTCACGTCTTTAAAATTATCATTAATCATAAATTGACAGAAAACAAAGTGCACTGTAATTTACGTAAATAAACTGAACAGACTTTACTAAAAGAGACAAAATTTGAACGCAAGAAAGATATAATTATTTCTTTTGTGAGTTCCTACAAAGCTGTTCTTTAGAATATCAAAGAGGAGGATAATAAAAATAACGAGGTGATATCTCTGTGCACATGTTACATGTAAGCGACACTCCGGGCTTTAAGCGTCTTGGAAATATGTCCTCATCAAATAGTGACTGACGACCCATTTCAGATTTCGTTTACTACTTTCTGTCAGTTTAACTATGGGGACTCACAGTCAAGTCACATAAACGGTCGTCCTCTTTACTTTTCACCCTCTACTATGACCTGTGAAGACTTAATTTTCCTAGCACTCTTAACATCAGAATGACACATAAATTGCAACAGTATATATATATATGTTTTTACAATATATTTTATAATGGTCCAGATACCCAGACACAGAAACTGGAAAGCCACAACCCGTTATTGATACACACGCCGTCACAAGAAAGAAATAAACGCAAACCAAACACAACTTGTCATAGAACAAGTGGCTTTACCGCAGCATTGCAATTATTTGCCTGTTCCCTATTCAATTGATATCGCTGCTACTTTATGTTTGTTTCACGTCATCCATCTCTGTGTACTTTAGTTAGAACCATTTCCACTGCTATAATTGTGCTTCATCGTTTGTTGTGTTGTCCCTGTTTTCTGAAGAAGGCTCCTGGCTGAAACGTCAGTATTGTGTTGTGTTCCTATTTGTAAAGCTGTCACTATACCTTGGAGTGTCTAACACTCCCATCACTGGCTCCTTACTACCAGCTTTACCGCAGCATTGCAATTATTTGCCTGTTCCCTTGTCATAGAACGATGGGGTGGACGCTAAAATATGTACAGCGTTTCCAGACTTTGAGATCGTTTAGATTGTTCAATTTTCAGAGATTTTGTGATTTCACCTTCACGTGTAACAAAATATAACAGAATTGTTGATCCGAATGCAAGAACAAAATTGTACTGAGAAATAATCAATAAACTTTTAGCCTTTATTCTGGGCTGGAGTCACTACAGTTGCAGGTGTCCCATACCCGCTCTGCTACCCGTTCCAGCAACCATCGAACTGGTACTCTACTGATTGTTTGTCTTCTGCTGTTAT
Source organism: Megaustenia siamemsis (assembly GCA_032433765.1). Taxonomy (NCBI): domain Eukaryota; kingdom Metazoa; phylum Mollusca; class Gastropoda; order Stylommatophora; family Ariophantidae; genus Megaustenia; species Megaustenia siamemsis. The sequence goes on from JAVIAB010000108.1 coordinate 60,501,992, forward strand.
TGAACGTGTTTTGTTAATTTACTCAGCAGATGCTTTCCCTGCTTCCGCACTTCACGACGCTACGTTCCTTAATTCCTTGATATGTGGATTATCCTCTGCTTCGTTAGCACGTTACTCTCAGATGTTGTTTCTAGAAGCCCTCACAAAGTCAGTTCTGTCCACTTGTAAGATCCTCGCACAATCGCAGATCCCGCCAACGTGTCGGTTATCTCATTGATACGAAGTTCCACGTGCCCTGACAACACCCACGCAAGGTTATTAACCTGTGACACTATCAGCATGTGCACACACTCACTGCCAAGCATATTCTTATTCATTATCTAGTACCGAGCCTGCTGGCGTAGGTGATGATGTCTTTCCACAACTTTCGATCTCGACAGTTATTTATCATTTCTGTTGTTGACTTTCTGCCAAGCCATTCTCTTAAGCTGTCTAGTATTTTTTTTTCTCTTTGCTTCCCTCTATCTCGTCATCCCTCAATTTTCCCAGTTGTTACAATATATTCCAGTTGTTCTCTTCTCATTACATGGCCAAAAAATGATGATTGTCTCTTCCTATTATTGGAAATTAGCTCTCTCTTTGCTTTGGCCTCTTTCATAATGTTTTCATTACTCTTCTTAGCTGTTCGTGGAGTCTCAACATTGACTCTAATGATTTCCTTGGCTATTGTCCTATTGTCCATGATTCACAACAATATGTTAAGATTGGCTCTAAATAACATTTAAAAACTCTTTTTCTTGTTTCTATTGTCAAAAATGAATTGCATAGTATTGTCCTCATTTTTTTTTATTAAACTTGCTTTGCCTGAGCTATTCTACATCTCACCTCTTTTTTGTACATCTTCCGTCTGAGGTTAACAAAGTTCCCAAATAGTTAAATTCATTTACCTGTTTTAATATTGTTCCACTTGTCTTTAATTTGCACTAAGGTGATGTCTTTTTCTTTGTTGTTACCATTACCTCTGTCTTTTGCTATTAAGGCTGAGTCCTTTATTTTGCTTTCTTTCGCTATAACGTCTAACATTTCTTGTAACGCATCTTCACTCTTAGCGATTAAGACTGTATCTTCAGCATACCTTAGATTATTTATATTATGACCTACGATTTATATTATAATTATTTATATATTACAGTATATATATATATATATATTAACGACCGTTAAATTGGGTCCGAAGAGTTTGTCAAAAGTTGCGCCCCTAAGAAGACGCAGAACGCGTGGATGAAAACCAAAGAGATCAAGAGGCGCAGAAAGACGACCCGGGTTGTGTGGCACGGAGATGTTAAGACTTACACATGTTCACATATTTATTGTTGATGCCGCGGAATACAAAAGAGAAACGATTACATTGAAACACTGTATATTACTGTATTGTATAGAGATACATTGAAACGATTATGATATGAGTTTAACATGCTATTGTAGCAAGATAAACATAATATTGGATGAAAGGTCTCAATCTAAATAGTAAGAAAACAGGAGTAACTGTCTTATAGAAGAAACAATCATCACAACCATGCAAAATAAAATAAACTATATAACTCGAGAGATAAGAAATCGAGAGCGTCATATACTTGGGCGCAATAATAACATCAGACAGAAAAGTACCACTGAAATAAAAAGCAGAATAGCACAAACCAAAGTAGCATTTCAGAAAATGAAAAAGTTCTTGCGCAACATGTCTATGTCAGTCATCAGCATCATCATGCGTCATACCGGTTGGCGTAGGTGATCATCATTATCACCATATGCCATATCGGTTGGCGTAAGCGACCATGTCCTTCCACAATCTTCTATCCACAATGCATTGCATCTCTTTCGTTGTTGACTGTTTACAATGCCATGACACCAAACTGTCTAGAATTTTCTCTCTTTGTCGTCCACGAACTCTCTTTTCATGTATTTACTAGTTGTAACCAAGTATTCCAACTTTCCTCTGCTCATGATGTGCCCGAAAAAAAAGTTGATTGTTTCTTTCTGATTTTTCTTTTGTGTTGGCCTCTTTGAGAATTTCCTTATTTGTCTGTTTAGCTGTCCATTGAACTTTCAACATTCTTCTGAGAAATTTCATATATGTGCCATCTAATCGTTTTTCATTTGTTTGTCTACTGTCCATGATCCGCTTCCATATGAAAGAATTTGCTCTGTATAGTACCGAAGAAATATCTTTCTCACTTCTATCGACATAGACTTGTTGCTTAAGAGGTTTTTCATTCTCTGAAATGGTTTTTTGGCCTGAACTATTCTGCTTTTTATTTCTGTGGTGCATCTTCCGTCTGATGTTATTATTGTGCCCAAGTATTTGACGCGGTGCAGATGTGTCCTGTTTAGTTTTATTCATCATGATGGTGATGATTGTTTCTTCGATACGATATAACCATTACGTCTGTTTTCTTACTATTCAGACTGAGACCTTCCTTGTAGATCTCCTTTACTATTATATATATTATTTATGTGTCAATAGAAAGGAGAAATAAAGTTCGTCGATGCCATATAGCGCCAATTCTGACCTATGGATGCAAATAGTGGGCATCAGATACAGAAATGGAAAAGGCGATTAGAGGCCACAGATGGAATTTCTCAGAAGAATGTTGAAAGTTCCCTGCAAGCTAAAAAAGACCAACGAGGAAATTCCAAAGTGGCCACCATAAAAATCACGATCCTAAAACATCAGAAAGAGACAATCGACATTTTCTGGTCCATCATGGGAAGAAAAAATTTGGAATACATGGTTACAACATAAAAAAATACACGGAAAAAGAAATGGCTGACGACTAAGAGAGGAGATATTTGATAGTTTGTGCCATGGCAAAGTAAACAGACAACAACAGAACTTATACGATGTACTGTGGATAGAAAATAAAGTGGAAGGACATGACCACCTACGCCAAACGATATGACACATGATGATGATTGTTACCGAAGACTAGTGTAAAGAGAGACAGCTATGTCGGTTTTAACAATTTCTAACGGATGCCAGCCATAATCCAAAAACATTTCCACGATAAATCACTTCTGTCTTTCTTCTCTCAATTAATTCTTTCGCTACTTCAAAACGTTTTTTTTTTATTTACATATCATCATCAGACTAAAGCAAGATTGATAGTATCATACAGAATCATTAATTTGTATAGTCAACATGTGTCCCTTAAATAATCCAAACCCTACATTTGGCCAAGTTACTGATAATTCCCACATAATTTCATTAAAACGTAACCAATAGACTACTCTCAAGTTTTCAGTTCACTGGAGTGGGCAGTATGTTAGTCGCTATTGAAATATAATTTTAATCACATAGGAAAAAAATAAAAAATAAAAAAACCGGAATGGCATGTCCTTACACATTAACTAGTTAGAACTATCTCGTAGGAACTATCAAGGAGCAGAAGAATGTGGAAGTAAAATTAAGGGATGGAAGGATTGTATGAGAAGAGAAGAAAACAAACGATGCAGTCTTAAAACAATTAAAAATGAAAAGATAACTATTAATGACAATTCAAACAAGACAAATGTGATTTTGAGGCATATTAAAAGACACAACAGCCTAAACAAGTTATCTTGGAGCGGAAAATACAAGATACAAGAGGCAGAGGAAGACAAAAACTGACATCGACGAGTAAGAAGTAATGAGATGGACAAGTCAAACTATGACAACCTGCACCATCAAAGCATAGACAAATGGCGCTCTATGGAAGCCAACCTTCGATGTGGAGACTGCACTCAATGAAACAAACATTTAGAAATTATACAAATTTAGAATCGATTCTAATGTTTCTAACGAATCATAGTACACAGTTTTTATATTTTTCGATTATGGTTTATTCTCGGAGTAAATAAAAAAAACGGCTTTTTTTCAAACACATACCACGTGTTTGTATAAGAGAATATAGAGACTTTTGTTATGCCGTGTGGCACATACCGTTATAAACATAAAACAAGTAAACGTTTTTCTGAGCTTTTTGATGCTAATTATGAAGGAAAATAGTGTGTGTCCAAAATGATTAATTCTGAAAGGATGTAATTATAAATAGAACGCGAATATGATCGGTGTCAAAATCTGGTAAGTGACATGAGAACAATTGTATTTATCGCAGATTCTGTGACATTTTTCTATAAATTATTATATTATTTTGTCATTTGTTTTCTGCATATATACTCCTATTTCAATATTCCTTTATTTGATGTATAAACATGCAGACTTACATTGTTGATGTCACTTTTAAGACTGTGATGCCTTCCAATCTTTTTTCTCTCTAAGATCTCTTTGGTCTGGGCGTATTTATCCGTAATTTTTTTTTTTCGGTACATAAAGTGTTAAAGAATATTTAAATGGTGTAAGTTGACCATACCTGTCTAATCATTTCCTGGGTCACCTGAAAGGAAGACTTGTTCTTGAATGGCTTAATTAGGTTGTTTAAGCCATCAGGGTCATCTGACCAAGCCGCTACATGTTGAAATATCAAATGATTAACATTGCATGGTGAGAGAGGTAAAGCAAAAACATATTGACACAGAAAGTTGAAAAAAAACACAGTTTGTGCAAGATCTGTACCATCCTTTGAAGATTAGTCGTGGGCTTGACAAATTAGATATATTTTAGTTGTTTGTGTTGTTCTAGAAGATGCCAAAGACATGTATCACTGTTTGTCTTAATGAATTCTAAGTCAAGGATAATGTGAGACTTTGATGAGGGGTCTTCATGAATCTGTCAAATCACAATAACGATTGTCCTATATAGACAAGAATAGACAAGAATGCACCAAGTAGCTTTGGTCATTTATTGTCAATATTTTACTATTAATTTGCTGTTTGTTACAGTAACTACTAACTTATTGACCGTTTCCCATAGTTAATTACTAACTTACGGAAAGTTTGCTACAGTTCAAATACTAACTTATTGAAAGTTTGCCATAGTTTAATTACAAACATATTGAAAGTTTGCCATAGTTCAATTACAAACATATTGAAAGTTTGCCTTAGTTTAAATACAAACATATTGAAAGTTTGTCATAGTTTAATTACAAACAAATTGAAAGTTTGCCATAGTTCAATTATAAACAAATTGAAAGTTTGCCATAGTTTAATTACAAACAAATTGAAAGTTTGCCATAGTTCAATTACAAACAAATTGAAAGTTTGCCATTGTTCAATTACAAACAAACTGAAAGTTTGCCATAGTTTAATTACAAACAAATTGAAAGTTTGCCATAGTTTAATTACTAACTTATTGAAAGTTTGCCATAGTTTAATTACTAACTTATTGAAAGTTTACCATAGTTTAATTACTTACTTGTTGAAAGTTTGCCATAGTTCAATTACAAACATATTGAAAGTTTGCCATAGTTTAATTACAAACATATTGAAAGTTTGCCATAGTTCAATTACAAACATATTGAAAGTTTGCCTTAGTTTAATACAAACATATTGAAAGTTTGTCATAGTTTAATTACAAACAAATTGAAAGTTTGTCATAGTTCAATTATAAACAAATTGAAAGTTTGTCATAGTTTAATTACAAACAAATTGAAAGTTTGCCATAGTTCAATTACAAACAAATTTAAAGTTTACCATAGTTTAATTACTAACTTATTGAAAGTTTGCCATAGTTCAATTACAAACATATTGAAAATTTGCCATAGTTTAATTACTAACTTATTGAAAGTTTACCATAGTTTAATTACTAACTTATTGAAAGTTTGCCATAGTTTAATTACTAACTTATTGAAAGTTTACCATAGTTTAATTACTAACTTATTGAAAGTTTGCCATAGTTCAATTACAAACATACTGAAAGTTTGCCATAGTTTAATTACAAACATATTGAATGTTTGCCATAGTTCGATTACAAACATATTGAAAGTTTGCCATAGTTTAATTTCAAACATATTGAAAGTTTGCCATATTTCAATTACTATAGCTAGTTTCATAACTCGTGCCCAACTTTTAAAATCGATAGCTTTTTAACCGCTTGTTGTAAGTTGTTGAAAATTTGCATGTAAAGTTATAATGATTAGAACCCAACAGGGAATTAATTTCATAAAAAAACATTTGGTTATTATTGTTGCTTATTTGATTTATATAAATTTATAACGACCCATTGATGTAGTCAAAACTTAATGTTTACAGTATTTAAGTTTAAAATAGCGAGAAAAGTACTACACGGTAAAATTGACGTGTTTGCACGCTTTTACCGTGGTTTTTTGACACAATTAGACACTTGTAAAAAACACGAGAAATTGTGTGTTCAATTTCCGTTCATTCATAGGCGCAGACGTGGAACGATAACATTTATCATGAGTCTTAAAATGAAATTCTGCAGTTTACAAAACATCGCAATAAAAATGTATGACTATTTTTGCAAAGAGGAAGATTATTTCATTCTTTAGAAAACCCTGAGAATAGGACAAGACACATTTTGGATTTATCTAAACGGTCATTTAATCGCTGGATTCAAGCACGTGACCGTCAATGTTCAAAATATACAAAATCACAAGGAAGAGCAAAAATGTTGGATAATTTCGACAGTGAACTTATTAGAAGTGAAATTCGCAAAATGTTGGGTATGAATGAAACTGTTACAATAAGAAAATTAAAAGTTCGCTGAAAAAGAACAACAGTATTGAAATATCAAAGTCTACATTATGGAGGAATGTGAGAGCTGCAGGCTTTACATTCAGAAAGTATTCCAATGGACGAAACATCATCTGTGAGAAGCCACATATAGTAGTCATGAGAAGCAAGTACTTACGTGAAGTAAAAGAGGTGCGCAAGCAAGGTTATGATATTTTGTACTTGGATGAAACATGGATCAATGCTCACCACACTAACCAAAGGGAATGGCAGTCATCAGATGGAAAGATTAAGAGATTAATACCTAGCAGCAAAGGACAGCGCTTGATAATTGCTCATCCAGGTAGTCGACAAGATGGACTAATACAGAATGCAGAGCTCATTTTCTTTCAAAATCCATAGACAATCGGGATTATCACTCTGAGATGAAGGTCACATATTTAGACATTGGATTGAAAATTCTGTTCTCCCATCACTAGATCGACCATCTTGCCAATAATGGACAATGCAGCGTGCCACAACAGTGTTGCACTTGAAGATAAAGTCCCGACGTCATCCAGTACAAAAGATGCTATTAAGATATGGCTCACAAAGGAGCACATACAATTTAATAACATGTACTTAAAACCTGAATTACTATCTCTAGTAAAGCAAAAACAAAGGACAAAGATTTTTCAAATAGATAAGATTATCCAAGAGCACGGTCATATAAGTTGAGGCTGCCACCTTACCATGCTCATTTAAATCCAATAGAACTAATCTGGGCAAAATTAAAAGGACAAGTGGCAGATGAAAATACAACATTCAAAATATACGATGTAAAGACTCTTGCTAATCTCGCTTTATTAAATATAGACAAAGATTATTGGGCTAAATGTGAAGACCACGTCTTAAAACAGGAAGAGGAATATTGGAAAAATGATGGTTTGTGGAATGTTCAACCCCAAACAGTTATTAATCTTTTAGACTCGTCTGATTCAGAATGAAAGTATATAGCCCCCACAAGGTTGGCCACTATATTACCTTAAATTAGTTCAACAAACGGTCCTTATCAGGACCACACAACTATGACAATTGAACATACAGGTATACCTTGATATTATCGTCCGTCCTCGAACTGAGAAGACAATAATTCTCCTGGTGTTTTGTCTTATTAGGTTATTTCCCCATTACGGCCACGCCTTTACCTAGTGAAAATTAATCATAGACCAGCAACTACGATAATTTCTATTATTTAGGGGTTCACAATTTACAATTTTGACAAACATCAAAGAAATTCGCCGCTTTAAGAAAACTGCAGCTGCAAGATATTTGTTAAATATACATTTAAAGGGTCTTTTGCATTCTAATAACATTTGGAAAATTTCAACAGTTTTTAACAAACGGCTACTGAGTAATATCGTTTTGAAGTTGGGCACGTGATTTGAAACGAGCTATAGTTAACAATGAGTAATTGCTGGTTCTCCAACTTCCGCTATTTGTTCTATTGCTTATGCTATCTGGCATGCTAATTGCCCATATCGCCATCATAATCCTTTTTACCCACATATTATCACCCCTTTTTCTATTGTGGCTGTAACTTTAATCTTCAGGCTAGCCTGAATCTACATATCACAAAGTTATCTCCATTTTAATCTAAACATCATTCACAATTTGTGACTGGTTGGTCTCGAGGCAAGACGCCGGTCTCGAGACAGAGAGGTTGTAGGTTCAAATCCCGGTTGCACCAGTTGGGATTTTTATTTATTATTTCTCTCTGCGGCAACACCACTGGTCTCAACAGCGAGGCCCGGCTGGAAACGTCAATTACTCATGGACGGAAAAATATGAGTACCTCCGACGACGGAGTTACCTGTCTGTGCGGCGATGGAATCATGTGCACACGGCAGCCAGAAAAAAAAATGGATTAACACGCAAAATTTAGTTCCTAGTCTATAGGGACTTCGTCATAGTATAAGAAACACATTTATTTTTTCTTTGTTTTTGCCTTTTTATTCTTTCAAACTGTTGTATGTGTTGTCTTGTGTGCTGTAACTTAACCAACATTATTTCATGCATAATAGGAGTGACATGTGATGAGATGAGATAATAAGAGAAGTGCCAAGAAACCGCTATCCTCAACGTGAAACAGCAATTACTAGAAAAGGGCCAACTTAGATAAATACTATTAAGAACGTCGTTAATTCAGAAAAAAAAGAAAGTCATTGCGTCTCTTATAATGATTAAGAACGTGTACTTCTTCTAGCAAGACTGGAATGATAATGGTATCATATTTTCGAACATGGCTTGTCAAACAATGCGTTTGGTCTGAACAAATAATAATTAGCTCAACATTGTTTGTACATATATAGTTGTTCGTTTTCTTAAACAGCTGGAGCAAGCTGTGATCGAGCTTCAATAGTCACTACCAATAACTTTACTTATCAACTGCCGTCATCGATATGACTACTTTATCATAGTTGTTTTTATGTAGGAGACAAAAACGGGTCCGATCCTGCTTTGGTCCATACTTTTTTTCTGTTGTAGATTATGTGAAGAGTGCTGTAAACATACCTCTTCCTCTGAATTGATTCGTTGTTTTTATGCAGCTCTTCAACGATTTTCAAGATGTACTATCAACTTCGCTCCCCTCCCCTCTCTTTTCATATTCAGACAGCCTTAAAGAAGGGATACGGTCTATAGTCTACTCTATATGATTGAAGGTGGAACCATCGTGGGAAAGTCTACCTTTTCAACTACAATTTGGATTTTCCTGTGATACCCACGCGCTACTGGAATCCATGTTACATTTAGAACAGATAATAAATAAATATCTCAAGCACAGAATATGAACATCAAAATAGTCTCTTTTTTTGACAAAATTACCATGCATATATAGGTTCGATGTATAAAATATATCGTATTATTCTTTAATATTTCACATGCAGTGGAAAGTATGCCGGAGTTCTGAGAGGTGATTGTCCGGACGCAATCGGGACTTGACAGTTCAAAAGATTAAAAATCTATACAATTTAAATAATAAATTTAGGACAAGTGGCGCAGTCCTAGCTTTGACGTAGTAAACACGCACTAGGTTACTGTTTGAGAACCTTAATTATTGTTTCGATTTCCATTTCCAATGTTCGTCTAATGTCTCTGCATCAATAGGTTTTTACATAAAAGAACTTCCATATTTTATTGATTTTGTTTTCACTTTCAGCACATTTGTACATTTACATGTTAAAGTCTTCTTACTGTAACATGGTTTTATTTATAAAATATAATTATTTAAGCTCAGATGAACAACTGAGTATAGTTCCTGGAGGGTGGAGAATTGGACAGCTTAAATTACAATGTACTGAGTTAAAGGGGTTAAATAATGGTTTAGGCGATGCAATCCAAAAAAGACAAATGCGATTTTTGGGGCATGTTAAAAGACAAAGTAATCTTGGAAAGGAAAATACAAGGTGAAAGAGGTAGAGGCAGACCAAGGCTAATATGGACGAATAACATCAGCAGATGGATAAATCAGCCTATGACAACATGCACCATAAAAGCAAGAGACAAAGCAGAATGGCGCCCAATGGTAGCGATCCTTCGATGTTTTACGGTAATGAATATTTGTTTACTCTTCACAGAGTTGGAGAAAAATTAAAAACTGAAGCGACGAGAGAATGGTGCCTTCACCTTCAAATGTTGTGACCGTGTTCTTATAGCTCACCATTCGCATATTACTTCACGGGATCACAGAATCAACTTTACGGATGTGAGGCTCAATAGAAATAACTAAACGATTTTGGCCGTGACAGTAAATCATTATAAATCACGGACAGTAAGATATTTAATGTTGTCCATGTGTTACCGGGGCCTCATTATGAGGAAAGTAAAGAATAGTGATACTGTGACCTTCCAGGCATGTCGTAAGAGGCGACTAAGGAGATTGATCGATGGCTTGACAAGCTGTCATTGTAAAAAGTATTGTTATGGAAACATAGCCATACGTTTTGGAAGCAGTGATCTCTGCAATATGTGCCATTTTGACATGCAAGTTTTCTGGTTTTTTTAGATTGTGGTTCTGCCCTATGTGCCGTCTTCGGTTCGAAAGGACGATAGATAGATAGATAGATAGATAGATAGATAGATAGATAGATAGATAGATAGATAGATAGATAGATAGATAGATAGATAGATAGATAGATAGATAGATAGATAGATAGATAGATAGATAGATAGATAGATAGATAGATAGATAGATAGACAGAGAGACAGACAGACAGACAGACAACAGACAGACAGACAGACAGACAGACAGACAGACAGACAGACAGACAGACAGACAGACAGACAGACAGACAGACAGACAGACAGACAGACAGAACAGACAGACAGACAGACAGACAGACAGACAGACAGACAGACAGACAGACAGATAGATAGATAGATAGATGATAGATAGATAGATAGATAGATAGATAGATAGATAGATATATAGATAGATAGATAGATAGATAGATAGATAGATAGATAGATAGATAGATAGATAATTGTCTGGGTTACTAACCATCGAGCTACCGTAGTTCCAGTCTCTTATTTCATGTCTCAAATTTAAGAACGTATACAAAAATTAGTTACAACTTTTCAGAAGGAAATGTTAAAAATTTGATAGTTAAAAGTAATTCATTTAGAATCAAGACCACAGTTGACAGACAAGCACATAATATATATCCATCAGATCGTTGTTCATTTGGTTTCTTGACAAATAAATATTGTTTACATATTGTCTTTGACAATAAGAATAACATGTGTAATAGATTTGACATCGCTCACTTATAATGTGCATTGGAAGATGTCCGGATGCTGGGAAGCTGCTGGCATTATATTCCTTCTTCGGCTGCCTTCTTATGTGAGCGTGAAGCTGCTCATACAGAGGCTTTATTTGCTCACACAACACCTGGAGGTCATCTATAAATTCCCCAGACTCATAACTTGCCGCCATTGTTCTCCGAGATCTCTAAATCCTGAGAAAGTAGAACTCTGTTAAAGTCAAATTGAGTAAAACACTTCTGTCAAGTTGCGTACAGTCATAGGGATAGAAAGAGAGGTGATACTTTTTATTTCAACGTCAACAAGTTGTTATAGTTGGTGCTGCTGTTGTAACAAACTAAAAAAGTAAGGCAGAAATAAACAAATAATATAAAACGGCAGTGCTGTAGAATAAAAACGACCAAGATAACAATGCTGTTTATATGGAAATAATACACCAATAAACACAGACATGTGACTAAATCTGCTTTAACCAGATGGAAAAAAACTGTACCATCTCAAATAATTGAGCGAATTTGCTCATCCTTTTGTATGATATAGGATATTACTGAATCGTTACAGAGCAAATGAAAACAAATTGGAAGGAAACAAGTAGACACAGTGTCCTAGGTTTGATTCTTGATAGATACAGACCATTTGATGGAGAAGTGGTAAATGAACACATAATGTAGTAGAATAACTGGTTAATTGTTAAAGAGACAGGACTCGAGGCAGAGTCAGACTATGTGAGAATTACAACATCAGAGAAGCCGTAGAACATCATCACACGGACACAAGTGAGCTGGTCAGAGAGCAGGAGGAAAGAACTGAGTATCTCCTATTGCACCGGAAGTGATAAAAAGAGTATGAAGAGGGTGAGAGCTGATCTGTCTTGATGATAGGCTGCTGACCTTTGAACTTTATCGTAACGCGATCTATTGATATCAGTGAGTGTTTGTTACTTGTCTGTTTCCTCATCCATCTCTTGTCAACCTGTATTGTTTACACCCTCACAGAAGTGCGTGTCACCAATCTCCATATAGTTGTATAATCATTTTAAGTTGCAGGAAAGGAGCCGCACGAGAGAAGACACAGAAGAATAACAAATCAACACACAGAACTGGATTCGACAGTCTCATCACCGTAAGAGACATACTGGGGAGGAGATCTGTGAAATTATTGGAGTGTACAATGTGAATTGAGGACAATTCGTCGACTTAACTAAAATGTTAGCCAGATAGAATTTATACAAACAAGAAAATAGAACAAGAAAAGAGTAACCTTCAGCAGAGCTATCCCTAATATCACAGACGACCCGGACCACAAAATGGTTATGATTACACTGAGGCAGCCAAAAACAATTAGATTAAAGGAAAACAAACAAAAGAAGAAAAAAAGAACACACACTAAAATAAAACAATTAAAAGAAGAAGAATCAAGGAAAACCCTAGAAAAAATTTAACACAGGAATTCAAGGAACTCCCTAACCAAATAAGCACAGTAGAAGAAGAGTGGAAACAATTTAAGAAAGTAGTAACCAACATCTCTAAAACAGTATGTGGAACGAAGCGATGTTCTGTTGTGTTCATGGAACCAGTATCACTACAGTTAGGATTTCCTTATATCCGCTCCACTCATTTCACACATCCCGCCAAAGTGCTGACTTCGCTAAACTAAACTACTTTAATATTTAGCTCAATACTGCTTATATTTAACTATGAATATTTGTGTTTCATTCACCTTTATTAACCTACAGTTACCTTTCTTTGTTTGGGAGATGAGTTAGTAATTCGGATGATTCCACTGGCACGGGTGGTTGAGCAATTATGGATTTTAATTCGTTTGCAGTGATACCGAGGCCTTCAATAACCAATAACCAATAATAATAATAACAGTCTTAATAGCAGAGACAGAGAATGAGCTACAGGAAATGATAGATATAATAGTAAAAGAAAGCAACAAGAAAGGTCTCAGTCTGAATAGTAAGAAAACAGAAGTAATGGTTATATCGAAGAAACAATCATCACCATCATGCAGCATAAAAATAAACAAGACAAATCTGAAACAAGTGCAACGTTTGAAATACTTGGCACAGTGATAATATCAGATGGAAGATGCAACACAGAAATAAAAGCAGAATAGCTCAGGCCAAAATAGCATTTCAGAAAATGAAAAATATCTTATGCAACAAATCTATGCCAATAGAAATGAGAAAGATAGTTCATCGATGCTATATAGAACCAATTCTGACCAATGGAAGCGAATCAATGACAATAGACAAACAAATAAAAAGACGATAAGAGGCCACAGAGATGGGATTTCTCAGAGGAATGTTGAAAGTTTCCTGGACAGCTAAAAAGACCAATGAGAATGTTCGCAAAGACGCCAACACAAAAAGGGAGCTCTTAAAAAAACATCAGAAAGAAGCAATCAACATTTTTCGGGCACATCATGAGAAGAGGAAAGTTGGAATACTTGGTAACAACTGGCAAAATAAAAGGATGAGAGATCGTGGACGTCAAAAAGAGAAAATACCGGATAGCTTGGTGCGGAAAAAAGTCAACAACAGAACTCATACGATGTACTGTGGATAGAAGATTGTGGAAGGACATGATCGCCAACGCCAACCGGTACGGCACATGATGATGATGATTGGGATATAGGCCATCATCAACAGAAATCCACTTCCTTCTCCTATTTGCAATATTTTATGAAATCTACTTCTTCTTCTACCTTTCAGCATCCTATGGAGCATATGTTAGCAACAAACACTTTCTTTATTGCTGTTTCGAGCCTTTCTTATAAGATCATTCCATTTTATGCACATTCTCTTCATCTCTGCCTCCATCTGTCTTCTCCAAGAATATCTTGGTCTTCCACTTTGTTTTTTCCTTAGGGGTTCCAATAAAAGGGCAGTTGTGTAATACTCTCAGTTTATTTCCACAGTATCTGTCATTTAAGGTACGTACGTGCCTGGTGCCAAATCTGGACAATTTTCTGATAGACAAAAGGTGAGTCAGCAAAGCGCACTCCTTTCGGCTTTCTCCAGATTGCGTCACACATCTCTTAGACAGAGAGACTTTATCTTTCCTGGATGGCGGATTTATGGTTATTCTTTTCTTAGACTTGTCCATGCTTGATAAGTATTTTTCGGCTTAATTTTTGTGTGGTCCAGAATAGCTAGTCCCATACCCAACGCTCCTTAGTAGCCTTTTACGAACATGCCTGGTAGGGAACAGCGCCATAATTCTTTAATCACCTTTCGGGCCCTGGCAACGCACGGACGACGATGCAATATGGCAAACCAAATACTGTGGGACAGCTATCCTATAACTTCAACACAAAGCAATACCGATTACCACCAAGAAATATTTTATACAAAATATGTTCATTTCCACCATGTGCTAGTAATGTCAAACATGTCCACGACTAAGCATAAAAGGAAGCTTGTTTCCTACAGAGATGAGATTTCTGAGAAAAGCGTCTGGAGTTACCAAAAAAAAAGAAAGAATTAGAAATTATATTGTAAGAGAAAGAGTAGACTTTGAACTAATTCTCAGCTACATACAGGAACAACAAATAAACTGTATCCGAAAGATTGTAGTGTGATTTCCTATCACACAAATCACATATGATGAGAAGGGAGGAGAGCAAGAGACAGATTAGGAGCATGATGGACAGAAACATCCAAGAAACACTGCAACAAGATCATTTGACAAAAATTGAAGCCGTCAAGAGGACAAGAACTAGAATAATATATCTCCCTCGACACCCGAACGGGTACAAGAAGAAGTGAAGAACGTAAGAAAAAAGATTGACGTTAAAGTTGACTTCCTCTTTTTCTTTGTTTTCTACTTCAATCCTTCCTCCTATGCCGTTGGTGTCGAGGGGAGATGCCGTCTGAGATTCTTTGCTCCTTTGTTGGCCTCTTTCGGTGATATCCCTCCTACTGACTCTAGTATTCCCGTTATTCACCTATTTCTCGGCCTTCTTCTTACTCTAGCGTTTGTTTTCGTAAAGTTTGTTCATGGCTCTTTGAGTCATTGTTAGTTCCTTTTGTCGTGTTATGTGACCGAAGCATTTTATCTGTTGTTTCTTTAAGTATTCGATGGCTGGTTCAATTTCGAGTTTCTTCCTCAGGTCAGTGTTTCTTACTCTGTCCCTTAAGCTGTTTCCTGTCATTCTTCTGACACATTTGATTTCGCTGGTCGTTAGTTGATTGACTAAAATTTATTATCACGAAAGTAAGTTGAGTGAGCTGCTTAGGTCAACTCTGGTGTATATTAACAAGTGAGTCTGGCACTAAGTAGTCCATGAAGAATGGCACAAATATAGACATCATGCGGGTATACTTTCAGGTTCACTGTCTATTTTAAAAGCCTCTAATTGTGAATTTCAACAACTGATTGTGCTACCAATGCCTGACCTGGACCCTAGATGCAAGAACAATAAGAAAATTAACCTCTACAGAGATGAAATGTGTTAGACGAATGACAGGAAACAGTTTGAGAGATAAGATCAGAAATGAAGAACTGAGAAAAAAGCTAGGAATAGCCCCCGCCATAGAATATATAAGGAAACAACAGATAAAATGGTTTGTCCACGTGACAAGGCAGAAAGAACAAAACACAACACAACGAGCCTTCAACAAACGTTGTGAGAACACCAGACCCAAGGGTCGACCACGTAAAAGATGGGTCGATGGAATATTAAGCACTAGGAAACATAACAGCAGCAGAGGCGAACAGAAGAGCAAAGGACCGCAAATTATATCTCCCCTCGACGCTGAAAGACAGATGATAGAAGAAAATAAGAAGATGAACAACAACAACTGATACATCTGCTGCTAAAATCAAACCATTCTACAGTTGACATTAGATTGTTGATAACTGACACGAGTTCAAACAACAAAAAAAAGGAAAGAAAACATACACATACTGTCGAATAAATTGTCATTAGTCGTTGGATTATCCTCATAGCTTATCGAGTAACTATCAGTAAGATATGTCTTAAACCTTTATGTAAGGAATGTCCATCCCAAAAATGGAAAAAAAAGCATGTTCCCTTCCCTGTTTTGCTAGACATATGGGGAATATGGTGTTAATTACCATATTTTTCTATGACCATGGCACATTTTTTGGGTAATGTGACGGCATCACGCCAGGCTGCCTTTGATTCTCAGAAAATTCTCTGCTACCCATTTTGGAGGCGATGTAGACCCGGAATCTTATCGGTCCGAAAATAAAATCCGTCACTTGTGGGAATTCAACCAGGATTATTTTGATCAGAAAACAAGCCCACTAACTACTGAGCCACTATATATATAAGAAGATAATTATCCTGATGATAATACAAATCATCGGGAGTAATTAGGTAGGCAGATCATAAAATAAATAATGCAGTTTAGAAGCAACTAAAGGTGAAGAAAGAAATATTTAACTCCACTAGAATAAGATACCTCGATTTCTTTATACAAAACTCACAACAAAACATACAACAAAAGACACAACATAAATACCATTTAAATTGTCTGAGAAGAAAAAGTAAAAGATAAAGGAGTAGAATCAACTGGGCAGGTAGGGTAGGGTAGGGTAGAGTAGAGTAGGGTAGGCTAGGGTAGGGTAGGGTAGAGTGGGTAGAGTAGGGTAGAGTAGGGTAGAGTAGGGTAGAGAAGAGTAGAGTAGAGTAGAGTAGTGTAGAGTAGAGTAGCGTAGGGTAGAGTAGAGTAGAGTAGAGTAGAGTAGAGTAGAGTAGAGTAGAGTAGAGTAGAGTAGAGTAGAGTAGAGTAGAGTAGAGTAGAGTAGAGTAGAGTAGAGTAGAGTAAGAGTAGAGTAGAGTAGAGTAGGGTAGAGTTAAATCGAATAAAATATAATTTTAATACAACAAACAGTAATGGAATACAAAAGAATACACGCTAATTGGATTGTTCTAAATTAATAAACACTAACCCGCATGGTGAACAGCTTCGTTGCTCAGATTGACATATTTGACGTACAATTCTCTCATATCTTTGGTCTCATTTCGATTTTGAAGCCACAGGTCCAGCAAGTCCTCATAAGATTTAGATCTAGCTGCAGAGTGGATGACATTGAGAACATAGATTATTAATAAATACTGTTAGGACCTGAATGTTGAATATTTATGTTACCAGTCATTCGTCACAAAGAGGATCATGGGAACTCAGTGAAGTCAGATTTTATTTCGTCTCGTCAATTAGAAAACCAGAAAATCATCACTGTGTGGGGATAGGACTCATTCATGGCCCATGTCGACAGACGTTGGATATCACCTTCCTATACGACCCTAGATCGTGAGCATTGTTTGACACTTCCATCGTTGATCTTTTCCAGTGTCAAACCGTGTAGCCTATGTTTTGCTTTGTCTGCTTATGTCTTCTTGCTGGACCGTATTTTCCTCATTTGTTTAATCATAAACGTCGTGCTGAAAACGTGTTTTAGTCAAATTAATAAAAGTCAAGCCAGTCTTCATTCTGTGATGCCGAAGTAAAGACCAGCATGGATGTCGTGTCGGATACTGTGACGTGATTGCCATGCATGTTGTAAGATGCGGCAAAGAAGGTTTGGATTCGTCGTCTGTGCAGTTGTATAGGATGTGCACGTAGTACCCTTGTCAAAATAATCAACTCAAATATTTTGGAAATACTGTTACAAGTGGTGGAGCGGATATGGGTACTTTCTGACTTCAACGGAATAGGTTCCATTGATAAATAAGAACATCATAGTTTAATCATCTCTTCATCTGCCAACTTTATTATCTCCTCATTGAATTTTCCCTCGCCTTTAGCATCTTCGGTGGATTTATTGGATCCTTAACAACATCATCGGGTAGCAAGTTTAGTTTTTTAGAAAACCTTGATTCACCACATCATGTCTGAAAGAATATTTGTCTCTAGCTGCATCTCCCACAGAACGTTGCACTTACCAAGCCTCTCTGAAAGAATATTTGTCTCTAGCTACATCTCCCACAGAACGTTGCATACATCACACCCCTTCGAGATTATCTGTCTCTAGCCAGAACCCACTCTACTTGCTGTCATGTTGAAGAAACCATCTTCATTTAGTCTGCCCCTGATGGGCCATCCAGGACTATGTCTTACATTATTGTTCGTTCCAGCTGATTGTGTCAGACACGCCTAAAATGTTAATTTCCTCTGTAAAAATGGTGTTTATAGAGCCCGACCCTTTTAAAGTCTTTTAATATGTTGTCATCGCTCTTTTTCATTATCCAAAGTATCTAAAAAATGTTTCTGTAGCATTTTATTTCGAATGAATCGATTTTCTTCGTTTATGTTTGCGATGTTCTCTATGAATTACAGCCACATGTTATTATCTAGATGATACATCATTGACATCATTCTAGAAACACATATCGCTTGTTTCAAACCGTTCGCCGTATATCTTTGTTCATCGGTGACCGGATGTTGTCAGCTACCCATAACTAGCCTCGACCCATTAGTTAATTAACCCCCCACCCCCCACCCGCCCTCTCGGGGAACATATTTCTACAAAACAGGCCAGCTAACAGAAGCTAGGATCACGTCATCATCCATTTAGTGTCGGATCTTACAACTAGGAAAGACCGAGTATTTCAAAACTTCTAGAAAGTATAAATGACACAACTTTCCAGCCATAACCTGGAACTAGACCAGCTCCAACTTCTCCAGTCAATTCAGGGAATGTCAAAGATGACATTACAGCCGTCATTTTCTTGACTGAAAGAGCTACTGCCATATCAGCTTGTGGCATTGCATCAATGAGGCTGGAAACAGAATGGACAAGCAACAAAAGGATTTATCTGTTTTCTTTCGGTTCCGGAAAACATCATTGTGATTACGTACTTAATACTTTCTTTAACACAAAGTAAAGTACGTTAACGTATATTGTTGTTTTTACATGGGGCAATCTGTGAATAATAACCATGATCATTTGAGTACTGTTAATTTGGCACTTGCTTGCTGCACAATAAGATGCCACTAGACGAACATAAAATGAATTGCCCTTGCGAGTCTGTGATCAAACGTTCTTTGTTTCTTTCAGGATTATAGTTAAGTGAACACGAAAACATAAATTATTTTAAGATAAGTCAGAACAGATTATTACAATAATAAGTATGAATGGATAAGTAGCAGATAAGGAACAGACCAAGAAGAAGGTGGTTTAAAGTGATCAAGGATATGTTGAACATTACAAACATAAGTGGGAGATCATGCTGGTGATAGACATTTATTGAAACGTGCTCTGGTGAGTGTAAAGGTGTGTGGAAGATCTGGGTATAGACAGATATCCACTCAGACCGACTGTGGTGACTGCAACGCTCTGTGGAATATCTAACATAATACCTAGATTCTTTGGGACGGGCTGTGGAGCATGAAACGCTCTACAGCGGAAACCATGCGACCTCATGATTGATAACTCTCATCGTTAGATCCAAATGATGAAATCTTATTGACACTGTCTGGTAGTCTATCTCATAATATAAAAACAACATACCTAAAGAAGAGAATCTGATCAAGAAAAATATAATTTGGAGAAAGAGACAATTAAATATTTATTCAGGAGATATTCAGCTCTTGTAGACAATCCACCAAGGAGAAAGAGTTTAGACAAAAACCCAGGAGGGAAAGAGTTATTTCTCTAATAAAAACTGATTTATAGAAGATACATTTCTTGTGTTAAACAATTGCTGTCATGTTGTAAATTTAAGGAACGCTAAATTCAAGAGGTGCTGTTCCATAAAAATGTGTACTGGACTGCGATATACAAAACCAGGCAACACAGTCTACTAATAGCCCACAACTGCAGCGACTGATTCTTTAGTTCTATTGCACATTTATATGCTTTTCCATGAACATAAAATGCACTAGTTTTATTGTTATTATACATTTAAGTCATTAGAAGAACCTGTATCTTATAATGCGTGCGGTTAAAATGTGAATAATCCAGAGTGAAATATCTCATATTAGCCAGCTTGTAAGCATTATGTTGTGATCGTCCACACTAAAATATCAGCCCATATAAATATTTACTTGGCTAAACATTGCAACATTTTGTGTGTGCTGTCACAAATTGAAACCACTTCCATAAAATATCAATTCTAATAATAGGAGAAGGTGCTAAGCTCAGGACATCTTCATTCATAAACGGTTCATAATGTCAATGTTAGAATAGAACTAAAATGCAAATTTGAGATGAAACAAACAGCAGTGAAACGTACAGAAAAGCAGAAGACAAGCGAATGACTTTGGGGTCGTGTGTTGTTTTTTTTTTAATCAGACTGTATACAAGTTAAATTTCAAATAACAAAGGCTTCTTGAGACTATGATATTGCTTCCAGCTTTCATTAACTTTTACTTTTCATGTTTTAAAGGGTTTAGGTTGTTGCTAAATCATCATTTTTTTAGCCACGTAATGAGAGAAAAGTACTACTGGAATATATTGTAACAACTGGGAAAATTGAGGGACGAAGAGATCACCTACGCCAGAAGGCCCAGTACTTTATGATGATGCTGATGATGATGATAGCTAACAAGTCATCTGCATTCAATACAGTTTTTAATGTGATGCATGCCAATTACACCATGTATACAATTTAACGAATTCAAGACTAATTTAGAGATAACAGTGGACATGCAACAACGATCGCATATATACTCTAAAAAATCATGTGCCGAAGCTCTATAAAAACTATGTTCACTAACACCATATTCCGATATGTACTTGGCGTGACGGTGCTCTGTACTTACTTTACGGCATATGTTGGACGTGTTGAGAAGAGACAATAAGAACTTTTAAAAAATGACTCCTCCTATGGAAAATAGGATACTGCAAAAAAAGGAAGACATAGAGAGACACTATAAGACCACTTAAAAGATTTACGAGATTTACGCGACGCCTACTGCTGCTGTAAGATCAATGCCAACTGTGTCTTTAGTAATAAAGACACCGGTTGACCATCAGGTCTTGTGGTATATGGTAGGACAGAATATCTTCACCTTTTTATAGATCGAATATTAAATAATATTTTTTTTGGTCATGCGAGTGATCTATTTTCTGTTGGAAAATTATGTTATTTGTTTTCTTCACTTCGGTTTTCCTCTGCCAGCATTCATGTGTTTTTGTTACAAACCTTGTTATATCCAAATCTGGCATAAATTCCTTGCATGTTACTCGTGATGGTCGCAAGCTGTTTAAAGAATAAAAGTAAATTTATTTTAACGTATTAAATAAAACAATGAAAATGAATGCCTTATGAGACTATGGAATTTGCACCGTTTTCTGTGCGTTGTAGGCTACATTCACTAGAGTAATCAAGAATATAAAATGCGCGTCATTGCTGTGCTTGCGCCATTGGTATGTGTGCTACGTCATCGTAATGGCTCATCGTAAATCCCTAGACCGGTGTTACGCTAATTTTACGGTCTGTAGTTTTATGTGCGACGGGGATAATCTAAACTGTAGTCGACAACGATGGCCTAACATCATCCAGCGCTGTACTTTTTAAAGAAATATGACGATCATCACTTTCGGGAGGATGTGAACTTCTGGTATATGGTGATAGGCGGCAGGAACCAGTGCAGGCTATATATGAAAAGTGTTCCTTGTTGCAGTTTCCTCATATTCCAAGTCCATGGGGGACTGGTTGGTCTCAAGGCAGGACGCCGGCCTCGAGACAGAGAGGTTGTGGGTTCAAATCTCGGCTCCACCGGTTGGGATTTTTATTTATGATTTCTCTCTGCGACAACCATCCCTGGTCTCAGCAGTGAGGCCCGGCTTGAAACGTCAGTTACTCATCGCGGAAAAAAACATGAGTATCTCAGAAGTCGGAGTTATCTGCCTGTGCGGCGAGGGAACCCCTGTGCACACGGCTGCCAGGGAAAAATGGTTAACACGCAAAATTCAGTTCCTAGTCTCTAGGACTTCGTCAGAGTTGAAAGCTGGCGAACGCAACAGCAACAACAACGAGACTACCAGTAAGCAGTATGTTACAGACTTACACTAGTTTAGATAATGTTATGGTATGTTAAATTAGGATCATCATTACTGCACCCTGGGCACATCCATAGGTGCTCCGATCTTCTCCACAAAATCTTCAACAGCACGCAGGAACTCATTATGCCAGTTAGGTGTTGGTTGATAAAATACAATAATTTCTCTGAATCGCACTTAGTAATTATTGTTTAGTCAGTGTTACTGTGTTTAGCTTTATATGGTGGATAGGCGGCAGGAACCAGTGCAGGCTATATATGAAAAGTGTTCCTTGTTGCAGTTTCCTCATATTCCAAGTCCATGGGGGACTGGTTGGTCTCAAGGCAGGACGCCGGCCTCGAGACAGAGAGGTTGTGGGTTCAAATCTCGGCTCCACCGGTTGGGATTTTTATTTATGATTTCTCTCTGCGACAACCATCCCTGGTCTCAGCAGTGAGGCCCGGCTTGAAACGTCAGTTACTCATCGACGGAAAAAAACATGAGTATCTCAGAAGTCGGAGTTATATCTGCCTGTGCGGCGAGGGACCCCTGTGCACACGGCTGCCAGGGAAAAATGGTTAACACGCAAAATTCAGTTCCTAGTCTCTAGGGACTTCGTCAGAGTTGAAGCTGGCGAACGCAACAGCAACAACACGAGACTACCAGTAAGCAGTATGTTTACAGACTTACACTAGTTTTAGATAATGTTATGGTATGTTAAATTAGGATCATCATTACTGCACCCTGGGCACATCCATAGGTGCTCCGATCTTCTCCACAAAATCTTCAACAGCACGCAGGAACTCATTATGCCAGTTAGGTGTTGGTTGATAAAATACAATAATTTCTCTGGAATATCGCACTTAGGTAATTATTGTTTAGTCAGTGTTACTGTGTTTAGCTTTGGTGTTTGGATGTCTGTGTTTATTAGTTTAAAATAGTTTGTGTTTTTATACCTGACGAAGGCTTTTGGCTGAAAAGAAGTAGTTTGTATCGTCTCTATTAGTTAGCTTTTTATACCATTTTATGTTTATTTTACTTTCATCTGCTAACAACCGGGCTTCACTCCCAGTTCGCTGTCTAGCATGTATTTGTAATACTGTCAATGTCGTATGTTAAACCCATCTATCGATGAATAGATTGTTAGACTCTCTTAAGTAACATGTTTTTGTTTTACTTAACGACTTGTGCTTACTGTTCTTCTGACTATAAGTCGTTAGTGGGAGTTAATTCAGTTTGTATCTAATTGTCTGTAACAGAGTTATATTTACAAAGACAAACATTACAAATTGCATTTTCTCAGCTGGTTTTGCGTATGTTACATTTTAGTTTTTCTAGGAGTTGCATTTGTTTCCAGTCGTTGGACTTTGTGCTCTTCAGTTTTGTAAAGTTGTAATTTAGAATGGAATCTTCATTGTTATGGAAATAGAAAGATCATTTAATTAATCATTTATTAAATATTCTATATGATGGATCCCCATTGTTTTTCCTTTGCATTTAGTCCAACTCAATACGTTTTGCCTCTTTTTTATTTATATCACTTAAGACCTTTCGTCTATTTTCCTTAATTTGTTTAACTTTTATCAAATTCAATGCACAATATAAAAAAAAATATTGTCCTTATATTACTATGTTCGTTAATATAACGTTCATACTTTCTTTATTTGGCTTCTAGTTTGTCAAATTTTTTAAAGAAACACGATTTATACGGAAGTTTGATGACGTCAAATAGAAATAGGAAGTTCACTTTTCCAAGTCACTCACTGTTCAAATGTGGAAATCATTCCGAAGTAGATTTCCCTTTAAACATTCATCACTTTGTAGCCCTAATTTACGGAAATGTTCATAAATAATATTGATTGTCATATCAGACATTGGATATGCATTTTACCATTTCTCTGTCTCAACGGTGCATGTGTATTATAAAAACAATCACAAAATGAATTTTAAAAATACATTTATATAAAATGTGATCTGTAGATCAGATTATCATCTGTTCTGGTTGGAAGTCATCTCGATTCCAGGCAATATACACATGTCTAAGATACTACCTTATTAGTTTTTTTTAAATAGATTTTTTCATAAAGAAATATTTGTTATAGTTTATATTTCTTTATTTTTGTCAATTCCGATGTTAGTTCGCTATCAAACCACTGTCGTTTAAGCGGCCTGGTATCATTTCTATCTGTACCATATCTTTTCTATCTGTATCAGTAGATTTTCTATCTTTATCTGGTATCTTTTCTATATTTATCTGGTATCTTTTCCATCTGTTTACTGGTATCTTTTCCATCTGTACCTGGTATCTTTTCCATCTGTACCTGGTATCTTTTCCATCTGTACCTGGTATCTTTTCCATCTGTCCTGGTATCTTTTTCCATCTGTACCTAGTATCTTTTCCATCTGTACTGGAATCTTTTCCATCTGTACCTGGTATCTTTTCCATCTGTACCTGGTATCTTTATCATCTGTACTGGTATCTTTTCCATCTTACCTGGCATCTTTTCCATCTGTACCTGGTATCTTTTCCACCTGTACCTGGTATGTTTATCATCTGTACCTGTATCTTTATCATCTGTACCTAGTATCTTTTCCATCTGTACCTGGTATCTTTATCATCTGTACCTGGTATCTTTATCATCTGTACCTAGTATCTTTTCTATCTGTACCAGTATCTTTTCCATCTTTATCTGGTATCTTTTCTATATTTATCTGGTATCTTTTCCATCTGTACCTTGTATCCTTTCCATCTGTATCTGTATCTTTTTCATCTGTACCTTGTATCTGTTCCATCTGTCCCTGGTATCTTTTCCATCTGTACCTTGTATCTGTTCCATCTGTATCTGGTATCTTTTCCATCCGTATCTGGTATCTTTTCCATCTGTACCTTGTATCTTTTCCATCTGTCCCTAGTATCTTTCCATCTGTACCTTGTATCTGTTCCATCTATATCTAGTATCTTTTCCATCTGTACCTTGTATCTTTTCCATCTATATCTAGTATCTTTTCCATCTGTATTTTGTATCTTTTCCATCTGCCCCTGGTATCTTTTCCATCTGTACCTTGTATCTGTTCTATCTATATCTAGTATCTTTTCCATCTGTACCTTGTATCTGTTCCATCTATATCTAGTATCTTTTCCATCTGTACCTTGTATCTGTTCCATCTATATCTAGTATCTTTCCATCTGTACCTTGTATCTTTTCCTCTGTACCTGGTATCTTTCCATCTATATCTAGTATCTTTTCCATCTGTACCTTGTATCTTCTCCATCTGTACCTGTTATCTTTTCTATGTGTATCTGGTATCTTTCCCATCATCCCCTATTTGTTCTTTTGTGATTTTCTTCCACTTGTTCTATCAATGTAATCAAACATGACCATCTAAAGGACAGAAAGTAATCACCTCAATTCATTTTTCGATTTTGCGAGTAGAGGCAGTAGTGGGTAGTATTTCGTCAGTCGTTTATAGATCGTATATATTAATCACCTAAAAGAGAGGTGATTACGGGTGTCCCTTCTGCACTCTGACATTATTAACTATAATTGATGTGATCAAGCTGCTCCGAACTGAATACACGACCAAAAATTGATGATCATTTACCTCTGATGTTGGCAGTAAGTTTTCTCTGTGTTTTGGTTTCTCCCAGAACGTCCTCGTTACATGTTTAAGCTATCCACGGTATCCACACATTTATTATGTGAAACCACATTTACGTGACCTGCGATGATTTTCTCGTCTGTTGTCCGATTGTCATGAAAAGTCGGGTCATTGTGATATTTAAATTACACCAGGAGTTTTAGAAATATTAACGTTATGACACCTTTAGACCAGCGTAGCGTGGGTTTGAAGCTTAAAGATGGCAGTACAAAAGACCGAAATGTAATGTTCATCTTTCTCCTAATGGGAGCCGCGATAGCTCAGTGGATAGTGAACTGGACAACAAAGGACAAGTGGTAGGGTTCTTTACTGATCGAAGGTTTTCTGGTTCACCAAGCCTTAAATGAGTACTGTAATTTTTTCTGGGAAAAAAAGTGGCACGAGCGTAAAACCGACCGCATTACCTCAAAAATATTGTGCTGAAGGTCTGTAAAATGTATGGTCACTACGCCACATTCACTATACGCCACTTGACGTGATGGGCTCGTTACTTTCTTTTGTTTTTTAAACGTTATCCTGATAATTGCTGCAAATTACGCTATGCGATGTAGTTCGTCGTCAATTATTGTTCTAAATTAAATATAATCATAAGTATACAGCATAATGTTCTATTATTCATTAATCTTCATTTGATAAGATTTGGAATAAAGCATGGTTTTATTGAAAATTAACATCTTTACATTTGTGTTCATTTGTTTATTGAAATTAACATCTTTACGTTTGTGTTCAGGTTTTTATTGTAAATTAATCTTTACATTTGTGTTCAGGTTTTATTGTAAATTAACATCTTTACATTTGTATTCAGGTTTTATTGTAAATTAACATCTTTACATTTGTGTTCAGGTTTTATTGTATATAAAGAGGCAGCGCAGTGGTTCTCACAGTAGGCACTAAAAGGTCGCTTCCCATTGGTTCTACTACCAAATATTTCAACAAACAGATAGAACGCGACCTCATTAGTCATTTGTTTGTTGTCAGGGCAACGAGGAGCTAATTTCATAAATGGCTTACCTAATGATTATACATATTGCAAAGGTCATATATGCTGTAGTACGGCGTTATTAGGTTTAACCTTCATAGAAACTGAAGCCTATTTATTTATAACGGTTTGAGCTATATCGCGACTATACTAGAAATACTATGGCTGGTTGTACATTGACATTTAACTCATTAACTGAAATGTGAATGTCTTATATATGCATTATGTTAAAATATAAGAGGTCGTGGCATCTGTTGTCGCCTATGACGATCCAACGCAGCTTTAGATGACATCACTTCAACACTAGTAGTTTTCTCAACATGCTAGATATATCATTCTAGCAATAATAACCCTCGTTGATAAAGCACAATAGAATGAATTAGACTGATTTACTTATTTGGGGAGAAGGGTGGTAGCGAGAATATAAATTAAATATAAAACTAGAATGTAAATCACTTTCAGGCAAATGATAATTGATTCTTTTGCAAAAAAATCCATATCATGTGATATGAAGGAAGCAATGATCTTTAAACGTTTTCTTATGAAGCCAGTAAAATTTTGCATGGCCTGATACTGACCACGTCATAGAAACAAGAGCCATTGGTCACTGAAATATATGGTCACTTACACAATATTGGCCATACGTCTTGTAACTCGGGGAGGAAACTTTACTTGTTTTCACTTACATACACTCCTACTCTTAATGTAGTGCTAGAAGTGTTGAATCTTCACAGTCCTACTAATACAACAAAACCATCTATACTAATACCATAACCTGTTTCAGAATTCGCGCTGTTCGTCAATGAATAAATCAATGATAATTTGTTTTTGAGAAACTGCAGAGAAAACTATTGTAAATATATAACCATACTGTTATAGAAAAAATATGTGCCCACGCGCAAAAATTTGTAGCAATCCGTACCGGGATTTCAAGATTTTATATACCGTTTGAGGGCACGAGTTTTGAACGGGCTGTATCAAATCATACATTTTACATTCCTGCATCATGAAAATGTTAAAAACCACTTTACCTCTTCAACTTTGGTCGTGTTCGGCTCAGCTCCTGTTCCGATGCGGTTGATAATTAATTTAATCTGGCGCTTAACATCATCAGACATTGCAGACGTGTTGAACTGTAGAGCCTGTCCCTGCATTTCCTTCAAAAACCTGGCTTTACTTACTTGCATCTGTACCTGAGATACGTATCACTATATTAATATTTAGATTGTGAATACACTGATAAAAACATTAATGGAGTTATAAATGATTACTGGAACACTGGAGGACGCTTTTGACATTTAATAATATGTATTCTCTTTTTTTTGGGGTGGGGATTGGGGGGGGGGAGGGTGAGGGAGGCGCAGGTAAACTCAGGACAGGAATGACCCGGGTTCATCCCCCATCATAATCGGTGCTGATATTTTTTAGAAAAAAGGAAAAAAATTAATCCGTGGTATTTATATGAAGTTAAACCTCCCCTGATCTATTTTGATAGTGAGATCAAAGTCTAGCCCTCTCTTGGATATCGGCAATAAACAGGAGGCCTCGTGTGCACTCGCGTGTATTAAAGTATAATTGACAATCCATTATTGACAATAGAAACAAGACACAGAGTTCTTAATGTTATGTAGATCCAGTCTTAAAATATGGATGCGAATCATGGACAATAGGACAACAGACAAGAAATCACTGGAGTCTGTAGAAATATGGTTTTACAGAAGAATATTGAGAATATCATGGACAGCTAAGAAGAGTAGTGAAAACGTTTTAAAGATTCCAAAGCAAAAAGAGAGTTAATTTCCAATATTAGGAAGACACAATCATCATTTTCTGACCGTGTAAAGAGAAGGGAACAACTTGAATATATTGTAACAACTGGAAAAATTGAGGGACGAAGAGATAGAGGGAAGCAAAGAGAGAAAAAATAGCAGACAGCTTAAGAGAATGGCTTGGCAGAAGGTCAACAACAGAAATAATAAATAACTGTCATGATCGAAAGTTGTGGAGAGACATGATCACCTACACCAGCAGGCCCGGTACTTGATGATGATGATGATCAAAAATAAAGGTGGATCTATATGAAAGACGCTAACCTGCACTCTCGAATTGTTTTTCTGTCAAATCAGTCCACTCGTTCCATCTTGCCAGTGCAGCTGCCTTTTCAACCAATTGGCCTTCCCTGCTAAACCTTTCCAGGAACAACAGAGCTTCTGACTCGTTACGGTTTGATCCCTGACACACGACGGAGTTAACGAGACATAAGGCGGCTAGTAACGACCACAATGACAATACCATTTTGAAATGGTGACGCTGTTTTGAAAAATAAATCTGGATTAAAGTAATGCAAATAATAACAGAATAAAACCACTCCTGGTTGCAATGATAAGCAAGAAATAATATGTTTTGAATATTAACCAGGACTGCCAGGAAGTGGCGTCACAGAAAACAGAAGTATTAAATAGAAGATTATAGAACAAAGATGGCGTAGTCATGTTTGCGTCAACGTTCACTGCTACGTTTTTAGCAGGAAAGATGGGTAACTATTTTTACAACGCAGAAAAGTGTATGGATATGGAAGTTACACGATTGGGATATTTGCCGGTGAAGAGGATTACGTGCATGTGATCTCAAAACCTCTACAGTGTGCGCAATATAATGTACTGGGTTGATTGTGATATACGTCATCATTGGAATACCGGTCAATATGGCGGATAGGCGGCAAGAACAATTGAGGCTCAGTCTGCAAAGTGTTTCTGGTTGCAGTTTCCTCATATTCCAAGTCCGGCTCGCTGCTGGAGCTACTGAGTTTAGTTCTCTGTTCACACCGTGAGCTGTGTGTTTCATCCGATTGTGTTTCTATATTCCGATTGCTTACGATGAATGATGAAAACGTATGAAAAAGGACAATTTAGTTGCTTTCACGTCCTGCGCTGCTTGGCCTTATTTGGCGTGTGTTGTAACTGCTAAGATGGGGACTGCAGCTGCCGTTCTTTTTTGGATCCTTCAATGAGAAGGGATGTTAATTCGGATGATACCTCTGGCAGGTGCGGTTGAGCAATTATGGATTTTAATTCGTTTGCAGTGGTACCGGGTCCTTTGACTAACCATAACCATAACAACAAAGAAGGAAAATGATAGCCTCTTAAAAATGCATTAAACCAAATAAAAGCTACGCAAAATTCAATCATCAACATTATGTGCCATGTCGGTTGATGTAGACGATCGTGTCCTTCACAATTTTTATGTCAATAGTAAAATAAGTAAGAGCCCCAGCAAACAAATGGCGTGTAGAAAACATGGTGTTTGTGATCATGATTTGTGTAGACCTTCGGCACACGATTTTAGAATAATGTGGTTAGTATTACGCCTGTGCCGCTATACTTTCCCAGAAATAAATCCAGTACCCATTTTAGGCTGGTTGAACCCGGAAGCCATATATCAGAATCGAATCTGACCTCTTTTCCTTCCTAGTCCAGTGCACTAACCACTGATAGTTGATGATTTTGACAAAGATGTTATTAGACGTGAAATTTTGAAAATGTTTGAATCGAATCAACTTGTTACACTGCGCAAACTTAAAGTTCGACTGCAATTAGAATGTGATATTGAAATCTCAAAACGACTCTTTGGAAGATCGTAAAGGCGTTGGTTTCGAAAATCTGCTAGTGGTAGAAATATTGTTTGTGGAAAACCACACCTGATAGCTGCCCGAAGTAAATACCTGAGGTAGATCCGTGAGCGACGAATGGACGGCTACGATATAGTATATTTGGATGAAACGTGGGTCAATGCTCATATACATATGAGAAAGAATGGCAATCAGTTGACAGAGAAAATAAAAGAAGCATTCCTAGCAGCAAAGGACAACACATTATATTGGTACATGCTGGCAGTAGAGAGAATGGTCTTGTTAATGACACACAACTTTTTTTCAATCAAAGTCTACAGACAATAGGGACTACCACACTGAAATGAGTGGACGAATTTCAGAGACTGGATAGAGAACACTCTACTCCCCATTCTGGATAGACCTTCATGTCTTGTAATGGACAATACTCCATTACAATGCGGTAACGCTGGAGACAAAGTTCCTAATTCGTCAAGCACAACAAATCAAATCATCACACGGCTTAGAAAAGAAAATATTCTTTTAATACGCCCAGTTAAAAGCAGAGTTGTTGCAACTTGTTAGACAAACTAATAAGACAAAGTTATATCAAACTGACAAAATAATTCCAAAGTATGGTCAAACATCTCTTCGCCTCCCACGTTATCGTTCGCACCTCAACCCAATAGAACTTGTGTGGGCTACAGTCAATGGCAAGTCACTGCGCAGAACACGACGTTTTAAAATTGTGATTTTAAAGTATTGACGCGTGTTGCACTCACAACTACAGATATTGACTACTGGAGAAAATGTGACGACCATGTGCTCAGAGAAGAAGAACAACACTGGCAACGAGATGGATTGCAGTTGTCCAAACAATAGCAGTTGTTAACCTCTTAGAGACTTCTGATTCGAATGAAGTTTGTATGATATGTGCACAATTTTATTGATGACACTCTTACTATTGCTGACTACGTGTGTTTGATGTTCTGGTTGTTACATATATTTTGTTCATGACACGTCTGCTATTTGGCGAATAAGTGTGTTTAATACTTTAGTCAAAGTTTACCTATCTCTATGACAATCTCTAAAATGGTGTCCCTATTCAATGTTTCAGCTGTCAAACAATGAAGACACCTTGCGCAATATGAAAGCAGGCAAAGCTCCTGGACCAGATAATATAACTAAAGAAGAGATTGAAGCCATGTGTGATTTTGGAATAGAAGTAATAAAAAAAACATTGAATAATATCTACAACAGCGGATATATACCATACGACATGCTCAAATCAATATTCATAGCCCTACCAAAGAAATCGGGTGCGATTGAATGCGATGATCATCGCACAATATGCCTTATGAGTCATATGACTAAGATATTACTAAGAATCACCATGCGAAGAGTGCGAAACAAAATCAGTCCAGAAATTAGCGATGAACAGTGCGGTTTTGTTAGAGATAAAGGAACAGCAATGCCATTTATATCATAGATCTTTAGTAGAAAGAGCCATAGGGGTGAAAATAGATCTATACCTATGTTTAGATTACACCAAGGAGTTTTGACAAAGTAAAGCACTAAGAAATAATCAAAATTTAGAAAACATAAACGTAGACAGCAAAGATCTAAGAATAAAAAGAACATGTACTGGCAACAAACAGCGGTCATAAGAACTGGAAACCAATTGGGAATGTTTCAACAAATAAAACAGGGTGTTAGACAAGGTTGTGTGCTGTCACCAGATTTGTTTAATATTTATAGTGATATTATTTTAAGATCCATAAGGGCATGCCTGGAATAACAATTGGAGGTCATAATATAAATAATCTAAGTTATGCTGAAGATACAGTCTTAATCGCTAAGAGTGAAAATGAGTTAACAAGAAATGTTGGACATTATAGTTAAAGAAAGCAAAAATAAAGGACTCAGCTTTAATAGCAAAAAAGGCAGAGGTAATGGTAACAAGAAAGAAAAAGACGTCACCTCAGTGCAAAATAAAGACAATTGGAACGATATTAAAACAGGTAAATGAATTTAAATATTTGGGAACAGTGTTAACCTCCGACAGAAGATGTACAAAAGAGGTGAGATGCAGAATAGTTCAGGCAAAAGCAGTTATCCAAAAAATGAGGAAGATACTATGCAATCCATTTTTGAAAATAGAGACAAGAAAAAGAGTTCTTAAATGTTACGTAGAGCCAGTCTTAACATATAGATGCGAATCGTGGACAATAGGAACAACAGACAAGAAAAACTGAGAGTCTATAGAAATGTGGTTTTACAGAAGAATGTTGAGAGTACCATAGACAGCTAAGAAGAGTAATGAAGATGTTCTGAGAGAGGTCAAAACAAAAGAGAGCTACTTTCCAATATTAGGGAAGAAACAATCATCATTTTTTGGCCATGTAATGAGAAAGAGAACAGCTGGAATATATGTAACAACTGGAAATATTGAGGGACGAAGAGATAGAGAGAACCAAAGAGAAAAATAACAGACAGCTTAAGAGAATGGCTTGGGAGAAGGTCAACAACAGTAATGATAAATAACTGTCGAGATTAAAAGTTGTGTGGAGAGACATGATCACCTACGCCAGCAGGCCTGATACTTGATGATGATGATGATAGATAACATGCTAATAATGATATATACGAATTATAAACATTAAATACGTATTTAGTTATTTTAAATGCAATGATACTATTCAATTCCATATTCATCTATAATTTTCCATTGATTAATAATGTAATTAGTTATGTACAATTCGTTTGTTAGCAAAGCACGACACCTGTCTCGAGACTGAGAGGCTGTGAGTTCAAATCCCGACTCCCCAGTTGGGATTTTTATCTGTGATTTCTCTCTGCGGCAACATCCCTGATCTCAGCAGCGAGGCCCTGCTTGAAACGTCAATTACTCATCGACAGGAAAAAAAAAATGAGTACCTCCAATGACGGAGTTATCTGCATGTGCAAGGAAAAAATGTATCAACAAGCAAAATTCAGTTCCTAGTCTCTAAAGGCTTGGCCTGATATGAAAGCTGGCGGAAATAATGTTAATAACAATAGGTTACACAGTTATTCTCCTCAAGTGCAGTTATTCGTATGCTCATTACATTAAGGAACCCATTGTGTGCAATAAAATATAAAAAAATAGTATTAAAATATTACTCCTTATCACTACTGCAAAAAGAAGAAGTGTGTTCTAACCCGGGTTCCTGTGAATAAAATTTTTTTCTATGGAGGTTGAAATAAAAAAAATCAGACTCGAACACCTCGTAGCGGCGCACTGGACACGCGATCTTTATTCTCCGGTCCTAGAAAGTCTCCCCAACCTCTCGGTTGATTCCTGAATTGGGTTAATTGTTGTAAAGACAGATAACTCAGTCAAGATAGTTTGAGCTTGATGATAACTTATCTCCTGTACTTATCTGTAACTAACAATATGAAGGCACATATGACATTTACATTGCTCCATAATTAACATAAATTAGCAATAACATACATAATACATTAAAACATATTTTATATAATTTATATATATATATATATTAAAACATAATAAGTATGAATACCTCTAAATTTTTTCGGCACAGAATTTAATACTCTTTGAATGTGTAGTCATGAAACAAATATAAGATACCAATTATTTGAACAGTTAAACAATTAAACTTATCTTGATGTGCAATTTCACAATTTTTTTACAGGTTTTTCTTTAGTTTAATATCAACAAATTTAATCCCTTTAGACCATTCTATTGGAACATAGCCCAAAGCAATGCTTTTCCTATCTATCCTATTCCTGGACATTACTTCTACTTCTCTCTAGTCTAGATTAATGTTTTAATGATTTCCATTACTTTTATTCTCTTTTTGACTTATATGTTTCTGTTAAACAGGCGCTTTCTCATTTATTTAATAAAATATATATT
Organism: Megaustenia siamemsis; assembly: GCA_032433765.1. Classification (NCBI taxonomy): domain Eukaryota; kingdom Metazoa; phylum Mollusca; class Gastropoda; order Stylommatophora; family Ariophantidae; genus Megaustenia; species Megaustenia siamemsis. The sequence goes on from JAVIAB010000108.1 coordinate 60,536,497, forward strand.
TATTAGTTTACATTAAAAATATATGTATTTCTAGTTTAGTAGTTAATTTTACAAGATTTAAAGTAAAATATATATTAAGTAATTAACAATTATGTGCCAAATGTATTATTTACCTCTACGTTGAATCTAATAAATGAGTGATAACTGCAAGGGAGAAATGACGTATCATTTTGTGTTGGTTTTATATAGATTTTCGTGTCGGAAATATAAGCGATCGCTTTAATGCAACATAACATGACATTAAAAGAAGTGCTGTTTATTGAGGTTTTGTTACATACACGAATGTTGTTGGAGAGTACCAAGCGGACTATGAGCCAGCTCTCCAAATGAAACGGCTTTTGGTATCAGATGAATATGAGATGATGCCCAGTAGCATGTAAGTTATCAAAGGAACATGAGATGATGTCAGTAACATAGAAGTCTTCAGAGGAACAAGAGTGACGCAGTAACATAAAAGTCATCAGAGGAACAAGAGATGACGCCAGTAGCATGGAAGTCATCAGAGGAAGAATAAGAGATGATGCCAGTGACACGGAAGTCATCGAGGAACAAAAGATGACGCCAGTAACATGAAAGTCATCAGATGAACAAGAGATGATGCCAGTAACATGGAAGTCACCAGAGGATCATTAGATGATGTCAGTAACATGGAAGTCACCAGAGGATCATTAGATGATGTCAGTAACATGGAAGTCATCAGATGAACAAGAGATGATGCCAGTAACATGGAAGTCACCAGAGGATCATTAGATGATGTCAGTAACATGGAAGTCTTCAGAGGACAAAAGATGACGCCAGTAACATGAAAGTCATCAGATGAACAAGAGATGATGCCAGTAGTACATGGAAGTCACCAGAGGAACAAGAGATGACGTCAGTAACATAGAAGTCATCAGATGAACAAGAGATGATGCCAGTAACATGGAAGTCACCAGAGATCATTAGATGATGTCAGTAACATGGAAGTCACCAGAGGAGCAAGAGATGACGTCAGTAACATAGAAGTCACCAGAGATCATTAGATGATGGCAGTAACATGGAAGTCACAGAGGAACAAGAGATGACGCCAGTAACATGAAAGTCATCAGATAAACAAGAGATGATGCTAGTAACATGGAAGTCACCAGAGGATCATTAGATGATGTCAGTAACATGGAAGTCACCAGAGGAGCAAGAGATGACGTCAGTAACATAGAAGTCACCAGAGGATCATTAGATGATGTCAGTAACATGGAAGTCACCAAGGAGCAAGAGATGACGCCAGTAACATGAAAGTCATCAGAGGAACATGAGATGATGTCAGTAACATTATGTAGTAATATAGACAAAGAAATAGTGAACAGAGAATTATACTCACTCATTGCACTAGGAAACTGTGGATATCCAAAGAAGTTAGGCTAAATACAAAAGTGAAAATGTTTACCTCCAATGTTAAATTAGTCCTATTATAAGGCTGTGAAACATGGAGAACAACCAATATGACAGCCACGAAGACACATACATCCACATTAATGGATGGAAAGAGTGGAAATGTCAGGACAAAATAAACTAATTCTGGAAAAGCATCAGTCAAATACTAATGAACAAAGAGATACAACGAAGGCGATGGCGTTGATTAGGACACACTGCTGAGCCTTATATAATGTATACTAAAGAGTATTACACGACATGTGTTTTTTTTGGAAGCCACAAGAAAGGAGACAAAGAGGATAACCAAAATATATCTGGAGAAGGTAGTAGAAGCAGAGATGAAGAGAATTGGGAAGTCAAGCACTGATCTTAAAAGAATGCAAGAAACAGAATGGCGAAACAGAAAGTGTTTGTCAAAGATATATCTTCCTCATAGAGCTGAAGAAAGAAGAGATGCCAGTCTAGTAAAATATATATATACAATTATTTTGGTGTTTGTAAAGAATTCAGCAGCGAGTAATGGTACAGGGTTTTAAAGAAATAAACTTTGGTGAAGCTACAACACGGGTGTCCTCTTTTATATGGAACTTTATATGGTTATTCCTATAAACCTTTCTGTTTTATAATTTTATATTTATTATAATTTCATTTATGCATTTTTATACTGCAGGTGAACCGACAGTTCAATTTTTGTATTTGATGTATACAACGCCAGTCTTTTTAAATATTAGTAAACAATTTAAAAAAAAAATATACACCTTTTTCAAATCTTTCTATCAACTATATATGGAGTCTCGGTGGCTGAGTGGTTAGTGTGCTCGCTTTCTGGTCAGAAGGGTTCGGGTTCTATATCCAGAAGCGGTGGATTTTTTTTCGGATCGATACGGCTCCAGTGTTCGCACAGCCTCTAAAAATGGGTACCAGATATTTTTCTTGAAAGAAAAGTCGGCCTGGCGTGGTACCGAACATATCACCCAACATGCCCCATGGTCATACGTTCAGTAACACCTTATTTATCCATACGTCTAGCAAAGCATGGCGGAACCATTTCTTTACTTTATCAACAAGTCCAATATACATATATGGTGTGGACCAAATGATTATAAAGTGGTTCCAAGAGACATATATAATTGCCAAACATTGAACTATGAAGCATTTGACTTTATTCTATCGCACAAAATATCTTGCTCCTTAGGAACATTTCATCAGCTAGTGCTGAGATAGGCAACTCGCACAAGAAAGAGCTGTGTGGCGAGACACAGAGCAGGTCCCGTGCAGGGTCTGATAGCTGAAAGATCGCCAGACACACAAGCGTAGAATGTCTGACCTACGTGCTGTCTTCGGCTAGAAAAGATAATAGATAGATTGAAAAACAGACAGACTGCAAGGCAGACATATAGGCAGGCAGGCAATCAGGCTAGTAGATAAGTAGGTAAATAGGTAGTTAGGTAGGTAGGTATGTAGGTAGGTAGGTCTGTAGGTAGGTAGGTAGATAGGTAGGTAGGTAGGTATGTAGATAGGAGGTAGACAGACATACACATGCAGTATTTATCGTTAACAGGAACCTTAATAAATTTATACCGCTTTTGATTATTCGAACTTGCTCTAAAGTTTACTCACGAGCCACACATATGCTCTTGGCTTCCATCTTGTATTTCTGGTAACCAAGAAAGCTGTCGCACATCCCCAGCATTTGTCTGTCTTCAGTTTATGTTATCTCAACAACGCTCTAGGATTAAATCATCTCAAGTAGACCGCTTAACACGTCACATCTTTCACAAACGTGTCCACATCAGTTGCTATTACTGAATTGAGGTAATCGAATTTCTCTTTCTATTGTTTTCTCACCAGTTGCACAACCAACTTGGAAGAGACACAGTCTGCCATTACTAATAAGCTGGATTTGTAGAAAGAATTTAGAATATGCATAAACAAGACACATACTGGGTGTAGCAGGGGCCGTTTGCACGTAGTAGAGATTCTACTTCTCTCTCCATTTCGTTTTTTCTTTTTTCTTTCAATTCTTCTTCTTCTTTCCTTTTTCTTCTCTCTCTTCAAATGCTTCTCTTCTTCTTCTACTTGCTTCTTCAGCACCAGCCACTGCTACTCGTTTATACAATTAGGACCTGTGTGTGTCACGACCAAGAAGGGACGTTTGAAGTCTTCCAGAGTTCTCCATAGTTTGCTGTATTGTTACAGTGGACTATATTTGTGTTCCGAAAGTGTTTTGATAGTCCTGGAATCATGCAGGATGCTATCGTGCCTATCTAGATGTTTCACAATAGAATGTTGCAGTGCCACTATGTTATATTTTGTGTCGGTGTGCTTTGAGGTCATAGTGGTCAGTCTTAAATTCTGCATATATAGGTCTGTCCACGTCTGCTGAGCTTGTTTTAAGCTGTCCTGTCCTGACTCATATTTTTCCTCATAACTCTCTATCTCTCGCTGTCTCTTCATTACGTTTTTCTAGTTTGTTTCAATATTATCTTTATTTTGTTGCAGCTGTGAGTTTGTGAGACTGTTGAAGGATACCATTGGTGATATCACAATGTGAAGGTGGACTGGGCAGTCTACAGGTAGGACGTCGATCTGAGCCCAGAAAGGACCTGGTTTCAAAGCTCATCAGAAGCGGTGGTGTCTGTTTTTTTTTTCTCAAAAAGAGGACAAAAAGTAATCCGTGTTGTTTTTTATTGATGGCGCTACCCATCCCTCATTACCTGGATTCTGAGATCCGATGTCTAGCCCTCTCAGGTAGCGGCAATGAACAAGAGGTCCCGTGAGAACTCGCGCACGTTAAAGAACCCTTGACAGTTAAACCGGAAATAAATTGAGCCATAAATATGGCGGCTGCTAGGGAAGAATTTTCTGAAGAAACCTAGTTAAGCGTCAAGGCAAAGAAATGCAAATTAATGCATCAAAATACGAAGCTGCTGTAAAGCTGGTTGAGAAGGAAAAATGTAAAAAAATAGATAAAAAATAGTTTGTTTAAAGCTTGACCTAATTAATAACGACACAAATTTGAACGACGTTTCGGCTAAATTTGCCTTCAGCAGGAACAAAAATCAACTATCTATCTATTGACCTTTCGAGCCGTAACCGGCCCATAGGGCGTAGACCAAGATACACCTTCTCCTATATGAATTTTTGTTCTAGCAGTTTTCTTTTAAAGATATTTTATCAAATCTCGCCATCTGTCTCTGTTCTGTGCAAGCAGTTCTATCTCATTGAGGGAGCCGATTCCTGCTGCTCTTGCCTCTCTCATCAATGTTCTTCTCAGTGTCTCCCTGGGTCTTCCTCTTTTTCTTTTACCTGTTGTTTCCCATATGAGGGCTTGCTTTGCTATTCGATTATTATCTCTTCTCATCACATGTCCAACGTATGACCATCGTCTTTTCTTTATTACTGAAGATATTAGTGGTTGATTGGCGATTTCTCTAATTTCCTCGTTTGTTTTGAATTCGTTCCATTCTATACCAAGTATTTTCCTTAGACATTTATTTTCGAATGCGTTCAACTTTGTTTCTATATCTCTTGTTGTTTTCCAGCTTTCACACGCATACGTAAGGGTTGATAGTACATTTGATTTGAATAGCCTAAGTTTTGTGTTTGTGCTAATGAGTTTTGATTTCCACAACTTTTCAAGGCTTCTGAAAGACATTGCTGCTTTAGCCAGTCTGATTCTAATTTCTTTGCTCGTATCCCCTTCTCGATCAATGTGACTTCCAAGATAGATAAGTGATCGATCTCTTCTACTGGTTTGTTTTCCATGTATATTTTGTCACTTGTTGGAATTAAACTTTTCATGACTTTAGTCTTTTCATGATTGACCTCAAGCCCAATTTTGCTGGCTATTGATGATAGTTCATTTGTGTTTTCCTGCATCGTTTTTATCTGATGCTGATGAGAACTATGTCATCAGCAAAGTCGAGGTCCTCCAAATGGTCTCCTTGTATCCATTCGATGCCTTTATTACCAGTGCAGCATTTCTTCATTATGAAGTCCATAACAATTCCAAATAACAAGGGCGATAAAATACATCCTTGTTTAACCCCAGTTTCTATTGGGAAACATTCGCTCAGTCCTTCCTCTGTTCGAACTGCACATGTGTAACCATCATACATGTCTTTGATAATATTTATGATTTTTGATGGTAAGCCATATTGCTTCAGAATTTTCCACAAAGAATCTCTATGAATACTATCAAATGCTTTTTTGAAGTCGATGAAGTTAAGTACAAAAGGTTTTTGCTTTTCAATGTGTTCCTCCAATATAAGTCGTAGAGTGAAAATGTGGTCAAGACAGCTTCTCCCTTTTCTAAACCCAGCCTGTTCTTCACGCATTACTGTATCTATTGAATCCTTTATTCTATTTAGGATGATTTTACAGAATAATTTGAGGCAACTGACAAAAGTGTCACGCCTCTCCAGTTGTTACAATCTCTAAGATTGCCCTTTTTTGGGATCTTAACAATGATTCCTTTTTTCCATTTATGAGGCGTCTTCTCTGTTTTCCAAATGATGTTGAACATTTTTTGGAGATGTATTAAATTATGGCTATCAATTGCCTTGAGGATCTCAGCTGTTAACTTATCCTCTCCAGCAGCCTTGTTATTGGTCATTAGCTTTAAGGTGGTTTCTATTTCACTCAAGGTGAAGTCATCTAAATTTACATCTAATTCTGCTGCTGGTGTTTCAGCTTCAAAATCTATTAAACTGTGAGGTAGTGGACGGTTAAGAATTTCTTTGAAGTGTTCCGCCCAACGGGCTTTTATGTCTGCGCTTGTTGTTAGCATTAATCCAGATTTGTCTAGAATTGGTGTTCCACTGGATGTATAGGTGTTTGTCAGCATCTTTTGTACAGTATAAAGAGTTCTGCTGTCTCCTGTAATTGCAGCTGTCTCTGCTTTCTCTGCCAAGTTGTCTATATAAGCTCTTGTATCTCTTCTTGCCGAACTTTTCACTTTGTTGTCTAATTCTTTGTATGTTGCTTTTGCCAGAACCTTTCCAAGATCTGTCTTTACATTAGTCATGGCTCTCTTCGCTTCTCTTCTTTCTTTGATGTATTTCCATGTGGTGTCTGAGATCCAAGCTCGTTTTTCCATTTTCTTCAGTCCAGCACTTGCTTCTGCTGCTGTCATTAGTATTTTGCTCTGTGAGTCCCACATTTCATTGATATCTAAGTCTATTTCACCAAGTGCTGAATAACAATTACTTAGCTCTATGTTAAACTTTTCCTTTATGCTTCATCTTTCAGTTTATGACTATCAATTTTATGTGTAATTGACCTCTTCTGTTGGTTTCTAAATTTTAATCTTATTTTCCCAATGCACAGGTTGTGGTCACTATTAACATCAGCACCTCTGTATGCTCTTACATCTATTAATGATGATCTGAATTGTTGTTTAATACATAGGTGGTCAATTTGATTTGATGTTCTATCATCAGGAGATATCCATGTTGTTTTGTGATATTTTTATGTGGAAATAATGTCCCACCTATAACTAAATTTTCTATTAAACATAATTCTATTAATCTTTCTCCATTCTGACTTGTTGTATTACAGCCTTCTCTCCCCATCACATGTTCCACTCCTGCGTTATCTTGTCCTACTTTGGCGTTGAAGTCTCCCATTACAATTAAAAGATCGTGTTTTGGTATTTTGTTTATAAGTTGTTGCAGTTGGTTATAAAAATCATCCTTAACTTCATCATCAGCTTCGTTAGTAGGCGCATAACATTGAATAATTGAAAGTCTTCCATGTTTTGTTTTGTATCGTGTTCGTATCAGACGGCTATTTACCGGTTCCCATTCTAATAAACTTCTTGCAGCTTTGTCTGTCATCATTATGCCTACTCCTTCACGGTGTTTTCCATCTTCCCTTCCAGAAAAAACTACTATTTTATTATCAATAGATCTCCTACCTGTTCCAGGCCAGCGCATTTCGCTTAATCCTAAAATATCTAGATCGTATCTGTCCATCTCGCTCGCGACCTGTGCATGTTTCGTCGGAGCGGCCATTGTTCGCACATTCCAGAATCCTATTTTTGTTGTTGTTTTAGGGCCGAAAAAACTATCACTACTATCTACTGCTAATTTACACATTCTGTATCAGGTCTACGTTTCATTAACAACATCGTTTTTACGATAGCGGCTTGTTAAACCTCTGATCAACGGTTCTATACCAAGCCGGAGAAAAATAATTCCTCCATTTTGGAAACAACCGGAAACGACATATCGTTTCGATATACCGTCGAAATCAACATATATATATAAGTAAATAAAATTAATCCTGCATCGCTTACTAATAATGAAACATCCAAAACAACATATTTTAAAATCTTTTTCTGAATTTAAAATACAATCTTTTTCCTTCTGGTCACGGTGCAGTGTACAGGGAAGATATTTGTATTTTATTTTGTTTTGGATTCATTATTAGTTATCTATGTAGGACTAGTTTTATTTAATTACATATCTGTGTTTGCGTTGTTGTTTGTACCTGCTGAAGGCTATCGAGTCGAAACGTCTTTCAAATTTTTTTTGTCCATTAATTACGTGAAGCTTAATCATACCATGTTTTTTTTTTTAAATATTTTTCCCCGTAGAAAACTACCTACAATATAGGCCCCTGCCGTGCTACGGAGTTCATGCACATGGGCCAGGATTTTTCTTGGATTTTCTCGAGATTATCAGCGGGATATCGAAGCACCTATACATTCTTCCGATGTGCAGTGATGCTGATTCCACAAGCAAACAAACAAACAGTGGTTGGGTAGCACTACATGACTAGTTTTTTTTCTAACAGCCAACATACGTTGTTCATTATTGTCTGCACCAGTTTCAAGATTGATATAGCTTGTGGTACTGACCTTGAGGGTGTCCGGTTAGCGCAATCGATAGGCGGTTGGCTTACCACGGCAACAGCCGGGGTTCGTACCCTGGCGAGGACACCTGGGTTTTACTAATTCCTAAAAATTAGTAGGAGCCGCGATAGCTCAGTGGTTAGTGAACTGGACTACTACGGACAAGGGGTAGGGTTCGATCCCAACCGACGGCTCCGGGTTCACCCAGCCTTAAATGGGTACCGGATTTTTTCTGGGAAAGTAAAAGCAGCACGGGCGTAATACCGACCACATTACCCCAAAAATCATGTGCTGAAGGTCTGTAAAATATAGGGTCACTAACGCCCATATTTCCCTATACGCCACTCGTCGTGACGGGGGGTACTTTACTTTACTTTACTTACTGACCTTGCATTACTGGGGATGAGAAAGTTTGGAGTTAGGACGTTTTGTTTACAATTAGTCTCCATGGCTGGAGGGAGTGTCACAGCGTCTGCTATGAAATGATGTTTACATTTCTTCGACAGGAAGAGAGAGATTGTTTCTTTCTGTCTTTACACAGGGGAAAAGTTATGTAGATGGCACTGCATCCAACCTATGATAGTTCAATTGCGGATCTGTCTGTGACTACCCATGTCCAGATGCTTGTGAGGTACTTTTTACGGTAGCATGTTAAGCAACATGGGAGCCGCGATAGCTCAGAGATTAGTAAACTGAACTACAAAGGACAAGAGAGGGTTCGATTCCAACAAATGACTTCCGGGTTCACCCAGCCCGAAATGGGTACCGGGATTTTTATAGGAAAGTAAAGCGGAACGGGCGTAATACCGACCACATTACCCAAAAATCATGTGCTGAAGGTCTGTAAAGTTTATGGTCGCTAACACCATATTCCGTATACACCACTTGGCATGATTGAGGCTCTTTACTTTTATTATATTTAACAACATGGTTCTCTTTCTGTCACAAGTTGCTCATTTTCACGCATGTTTTGGTTCTAATACATGTGTATGTATTATTAAAAGGATATCTAAAAACTAATATTTAAATATTTGAAACAAAATTGACTTGTAAACACCATTCAACAGAGGAAAATATAATACTACGGTCGCGTCAGAAAGACATTGGGAGCTGGAAAGATCAATAATTTAAGGCATGGTTCTGAGTGACGCAACAGGGGTTGAGCTAGAAGAATGTGGTTTCAAGACTTTAAGGAGACCTTGAAAATTGCAACAGAAGAAAGGAGAGTTCAGGCTAAAAGACAGAGATTCTTTCACTTGGGCTTTGGTTCTGCAAAGAACAAGCGATATGATGATGGTATGTGCTTGCTATCTGAAGATTGTGCTTTCTTTAGTTGAGTTTGCTCTTTCTTAAAACTTTGTTATTTTGTTCTGTCTTGGTATTTTTAAAGCAGTCTTTGATCATGGGAGACACGATAGCTCAGTGATTAGTAAACTGGACAACAAAGGACAAGAGGTAGGGTTCGATCCCAAATCGACAGCTTCCGGGTCCACACAGTCTTTAATGAGTACCGGAATTTTTCTGGAAAAGTCAAACGACACAGGCGCAATACCGATACATTACCCCAAAAATCATGTGCCGAAGGTCTTACAATATATTGTCACTAACACCACATTTTAAAGACGTTCGGCACATGATTTATCATTAGTCATCCTTACAGGATGTAAAAGTATATAGAGGGGCAGATGCAGCTTCTGATCATCATCTTCTGATAGCCAAACTTAAAATTAAACTAAAAGGTATACTACAACAAATAAGGGTAGACAGTATTTCAATGTAGGGTTTCTTAAAGAACAAGGAATTAAAGATAAATTCGCAGTCACAATATCAAACAATTACCAAGTCCTCCAACAACTAGAAAATACAATAAATATAGAAGATCATTGGAAACAGGTAAAAGATATATGGAAAGAGACATGCGAAGAAACACTAGGGAAAAGAGAACGTCAGAATAAGGAATGGATGACAGCAGAGACCCTGGATAAAATTAAAGAAAGAAAGAACAAAAAAGCAGACATAAATAAAAGCAAAAACGAGAAGTAATAAAGCCAAGACACAAGAAGCTTACACAGCGGTGAACAAAGAAGTGAGAAGATGCATTAAAAGGGATAAGATTGAATATATAGATGAACTAGCTAAAGAGGCAGAAGAAGCAGCAAATAAAGGGAATATGAAAGAACTGTACAACAGCACACAAACAAATTTTGGATTATATGCATTAAACCACTGAACCAGTAACTTGCTGTGTACCTGCAAGAGTTGATAGACTGGTTTCAAGGCTCAAGGAAGACAAAAGTCATACAGATAGACAATGTCACAAAACCTAGCAGCAGTAAAGGTTAATAACTGTCAAATACAATACACTTAGACTCAGGACAAAAATATTGCAGCTCCTCACAATTCTTGGGGGTGCATGTGCATAAGTCAGTAAGTAATCTTTATTTTAAGAAAATGTATTTTTATGTAAGGTTGTGCCAGCCTTTACTAAAAGCTTTATTGTTCCAGCTGAAGCCTTCTTGGCTGAAATGTTCTACTTTTGTTATGTTTCTCACCTACGTAAAGCTATTACCATACCACTTTTGGTTGTTTCTCACCTACGTAAAGCTATTACCATGCCACTTTGGTTTGTTTCTCACCTACGTAAAGCTATTACCATACCACTTTTGGTTTGTTTCTCACCTACGTAAAGCTATTACCATACCACTTTTGGTTTGTTTCTCACCTACGTAAAGCTATTACTATACCACTTTTGGTTTGTTTCTCACCTACGTAAAGCTATTACCATACCACATTGTTTGTTTCTCACCTATGTAAAGCTATTACCATACCACTTTTGGTTGTTCTCACCTACGTAAAGCTATTACCATCCCACTATTGTTTTGTTTCTCACCTACGTAAAGCTATTACTATACCACTTTTGGTTTGTTTCTCACCTACGTAAAGCTATTACCATACCACTTTTGGTTTGTTTCTCACCTACATAAAGCTCTTACCATGCCACTTTTTCCTTTTTTTAAAAATCATATTATAATCAGCTTTACAGCAGCATCAAATTTTTATGCATCTTGATGCCTTTACCCAGTAACTAGTCTAATCTGGACAAATGGTTATGGTTAGGGAAGACAATCCAGTACTGAAAAATGAGGCGCTGAAGTGTTGGGCCAAAAGTGGAAATATCAGAATTTTCCTCCAAACCAGAACACAACACAACCACACTCATTTAACTTTCTTTTAGGGGTGGATGTAGAAGAGGCATACTCTTTAGTCATCACATGATTACAAGCATTACCAACATTGAGGAGTGGAGTAAAGGGGCATCACTCTCTTGGTCACATTGTATATCTTCTTATGCCTTCCCACATATCTATTTTATTCAGCTGAGATGACAGATGAACCCAATCTTAAACCCTGGCTCTGTGTAAAAAGAGCCAATTTCACCTTTTAACAAGAGACCATCAGAACATCGGAAGGTCTGTCAGAATGGTTTCAGGTTACAACAGGAGTAAGACAAGGATGTGTCCTCTCACCATTCCTCTTCATCATATATATGGACAAAAATTAATCAGGAAACAACCAACAATAAAGACAATTCAAATAATAATATAGAGATAGAAAACTCCAACATCAATGAGCTACTCTTCGCAGATGACCAATGCCTAATATATGAGGATGAAAACCTGCTACAACAGCATTTAACATCTCTAGATAAAAGCTGCACAAACTACAGTATGAAAATTAACACAGCAAAAACAGAGGCTATAAGAATAAGCAAATTAAGACACCCATTAAACATCAAGGTCAAAGATAAAGAAATAAAACAAGTAGAGGAATTCAAATATTAGGCACAATGTTCACAGAAGATGGAAAACTAGACAGAGAAATTGACATGAGAATACAAAAAGCAAATGCTATCACATACCAGCTTTCACCATTGCTAAGACATCTAAACATTTCTATGCCAGCTAAACAACAAATGATAAATAGCATCTTCATACCAACTTTGTGCTATGAAAGTCAAACATGGACCCTTTCTAAATCACATTTAAGAAAGATCAATACATGTGAGATGCGTTGCTTGAGAATAGTAACAAACAACACAAGAAGAGATAGAATACCAAATGAAACCATAAGAAAAATAGTAGGAACAAAACCCTGCCAAGAATATATAGAACAACAATTTAAATGGTATGGCCACCTGGTCAGAATGAATCCTTACCAATCACCATCAAGGGTGTTCTCGAGAATGCATTGAAAAAGACCAAGGGGAAGACCCAGAAGAAGATGGATAGATGCAGTGACAGAGACATGTAACAACAAAGGAAAAATCACTAATTCAGACAATTCGAGCAGCACAAGAACGACAAATGATATAAACCACGACACCTTTTAGGTATCAGTGAAAGAGAAAAGAAGAAGATGGATAGATGCAGTGACAGAGACATGTAACAACAAAGGAAAAATCACTAATTCAGACAATTCGAGCAGCACAAGAACGACAAATGATATAAACCATGACACCTTTTAGGTATCAGTGAAAAGAGAAAAGAAGAACAAAGAGACCTACTTTGCACTTGATATATATGCTTTTGTGTAATAAAGAAATAAATTAACAATAATACAAATTAATGAAAACAGATTCTTTATTTCTTAGAGCATTAGTAACAATACAGAACATCACATCTATCACATTTTGATAACCTTTTACAAAATTCTTTGCAAAAAATTGCATAGGATGACAAATAAATAAAATCATATATAATGTGACATCATAATAGCATGAAGGAAGCTATTCAACAATAAAGTTCATGAACAAGAATTGTAGGCCTCATTGATTGCCCATGTCAAGGCATGAACAAATAATTGAACAAAATCAAATATACAGCACAGCTTCACTGGGTATTAAAGTACTTTACATTTTAAATTGCACAGCTGCTAGTTGCTATATCAAAGTGGTATTTTGGTTCTAATGTTTGAAATTTAACAGCATTTATGTATGAAGATGTCCTGATATTAGTACATTCTCCTTATTTTATAAAAGATATTTTGTGTGAGTGGTTTCAATTTGTGACACCACATACCAAATGTAAAATGTTTGGCTAATGTAAATATTTGTATGTGAATGACATTTTAGGAGTTAATGCTTGTAGCAAAAAGATCAAAGCATGGTAAATCTGAGGGATTTTGGGGGATGCAATGTTCAATTTGTAATGACAAAAGTATTTATATTTTAAGATATGACTTCAACATTTTGAATGTACAACAGAAGACATGTATTTTAACTTCTAGCAAAGACACAAATGAGCAAATTAACTCAAGTGTCAGTGATAAACAACTGTCTATGGTGTTGAATATTCTTTCATGAAAAATTCTAGTTTTTTTTATAAGTTTGTGAATGGTAAAGTTGTAGGATAACATTAATGGCTGTTACAAATTTATTCAATAATTTCACAAATTGTCTTTCTAAAAACAAAGATATATTTTGTACAAGTGGGTAAAAATGTAATTTACAAATAAATAGAATAAAAACAATCCTTAAAAGTGTAACCACTTGCAAAACTGTATGTCAGCAAATTTTGGATAGGTTTTGGTGGATATTGAGTTATTAGTGGGTCATCATCATTGCGCTCCGAACATGTCCATAGGTGCTTAGATCCCCTCCTCAGCAAGTCTCGCATTGTCCAGAGAATGACGACTCCAGGTTTGTGTTGGTTGATTAGTCTTCTTATATACCCACTAAATTTCTCTTTACTGGCAATGCCCATCTTAACTCCCATCTCTTTTATCTGAAGGAGTGATGTGGACATATGGCTGTCAAAGTCCTGTGTCCTTCCCATTTCTCGGAAGGCATGATAATGTTCACCCGATCCATTGGTTGACCATCATAAACAATAGCACAGCTAGCCAATCTGTCCACTCTTTCATTTCCCTGTACTTCCACATAAGCTGGGACACAGACAAAGTTGACCTTACATAAGTATTTTTAACTTCTGTGATGACTCTACCCATTGCATACACACAGATCCCACCTCCACTTTTCTTATCATGCTCATAGAATCACTCAGTATACAGGCATGGGTGTAGTCTTGTGACTCTAACCAGATGAATGCCTTGGTCACTGCCATCACCTCCATCATCATGCTACTCATGGTCATAATGTATGTATCACTGTTTTCCTTGACTATTCTGTCTGCTGAGCATGCTGTAAATGCCCATGCACTCCTTTGGTGTCATCTTACAGATCCATGTGTATAGATGACTGCATCTTTCTCATTGGTGTTATCCCAGATAAGACCATTGACCTTCATTTTGACCACGACTGAGTCTGGTTCCCTACATTTCCTGTCGAGTGTGACAATACACGAGAATGTCCCCTTGAATGATGTAGGCACCAGGTTCCACTACTCGCATTGATATTGGTAAGCCCACAGTCCTGTTTGATGACATCTGCTTGGCCCACTCATGATTTGCCTCTTTTTAACCTGACACCCTTTCCTGTGTTGTTTTTGATGGTCAAGTATGGGAGATGATGTTTTTATGGATTCAGAAGCCTGTGAGCTGATGCCCTTTGGCACAATGTCATGTAATGATATCTGCAGGTATTTCTGAGTTGCCTTGTAGCTCCATATAAGGTGTTCATTTATCTGGTCTTTGAGGAAGTAGAGTTGATCTGATATCGGTTGAGCTTTGGATGTCTGGGAAATGAAAGTAGATCAACCACCAATAGAGAAATAGGAGTTAAAAAAGCACAGAACTAGGCTACAATACAAATTCAGCTTGTGGGTACAGTAAAGCTGGTGATGGGCAGAGTTAAATATTGTATGTTTGATCTTAGCCATTGGCTCTTAGATCCTGGTAATGAAATGACTCGAGTGAATTTTTATTGTCAAATTCTTACTTGAAAGGGTACATCTTGTCTGTCTTAGAAGGTAAAACAATGCAATAGGTCTTCTATATCAAAGTTGCAATCACCATAGACATACACTGTTGCTATATAACTCAATAGAAATAATACAGTGATGTTTTGATCCATTTGAGTTGCTGATCCTGCAAGAAACTATGTGGTCTATATGTTGTTTCTCCACATTATTCACTTTTGGACATGACAAACAAATCCCAGCCTGCAACTAACGAGTTAAGTAGAAAAACAATAAAAATGCATATAGTGCCTATATAAAAAAACATAAACATATTCATTTTCTAATCATCCAATTTTTAAATAAATAATTCAATAACTATATTTCTCTCTGTATTTTATCTCTCTCCCCCAACCCCCGGCCTGTATCTCACTTTCTTTCAGTCTCTCAATAAATGTATGACACTTTTAAATTAGAAATTTGTTAACTAATCAGGGGTTCCCTTGAGATCATTACAAATATTTCATTTCTATATCTGCTTCATCACACCTTGATTCAATCCTTCAACAAATATAACATACAAATTCTGCATCATTATTACAATAAATTATATGTTACAAGTAAGAGATGTTCACAATAACAGACTTAAATATCAAATTGCATTTTTAAATTTGCATCCCGTTGTTTCAGACTCAGACTTTCAACAAAGAAATATTGAGAAATGGTTGAGGTGCTCTTTTAACACTAGAAGATCACCCTATATATTTTACTTTCATTTGCCTCAAACATTTCTCTGTGGAGTTGATTTTCAAAGCCTCTTCATATTAAAACAAAAGCAATAGAAAAAACAAAAAGAAGCAGGCTAAATGTGGAAGATGGCATGATCTTTGTTTTAGAAACATTCCGCCAGACATTTTGAAAGTGGTTGTCCAGATGCATCATTCTTCATCAGCAATGTTATTAAATATTACATTATATTTATAACTGATAATCCTCTTTCAATGTATTCTATTTACTTTATTTAAATGTCTTTTTGTATGAAAATATGACTACAAAAGAACGATTTACAACCACTAGAATGAACCATCACAGAAGAATGCTGAATGTAACAAAAAGGTATGACATGCAATGGCAAAGATATTAAAAAGAAAAGTAGATGTCAGACCAATTCTGAGTTTCATTCAAAAACAAGAAATTAAATAATTTTGACATAGCATCCAAAGCATCAGAGGAAACAGCAAAAGAATAAAACAGTATCCAACAGCAAACAGATGAATCAGCAGAAACAGAAAAGAGTATCCACCTGCAAAAAAAGACAAGAGCATCCAACAGCAATCAGATGAAACAGTAAAATAAAATAAAAAAGATGACCTCAAAGATGGTGCAGTGAAATTTCAAATAAGAAAAATTATTTCAACTAGTTGATAATTCAAAACAAACGAGGAAATTAGAGAAATCGCCAATCAACCACTAATATCTTCAGTAATAAAGAAAAGACGATGGTCATACGTTGGACATGTGATGAGAAGAGATAATAATCGAATAGCAAAGCAAGCCCTCATATGGGAAACAACAGGTCAAAGAAAAAGAGGAAGACCCAGGGAGACACTGAGAAGAACATTGATGAGAGAGGCAAGAGCAGCAGGAATCGGCTCCCTCAATGAGATAGAACTGCTTGCACAGAACAGAGACAGATGGCGAGATTTGATAAAATATCTTTAAAAGAAAACTGCTAGAACAAAAATTCAATAGGAGAAGGTGTATCTGGTCTACGCCCTATGGGCCGGTTACGGCTCGAAAGGTCAATAGATAGATAGATAGATAGTTGATAAGTGGCAAGTAATAATTAATGAAATTAGTGACAGAAGATCTCAAATACCATTGCTGTCATGTGACATGACAACAAGCAAGCAGTGGTAGATGTGTAAAATAAACACAAAATGGTATTAAGAACATTAGTTATACACTATAATTAGACCTCTTTATCCATTTTAAGATTTGTACTTGCCTCCTTTTGTGTGTTTTTTTAAATTATATTATCTGTTGGTTTGTAGCTGATGAAGGTTTTTGCCAAAATGTTTTAGTTTGTCTCATCTATCTGTTGGATTTTGACTGGCTAACCTGTACTGTAAAAAAAATAAGCCTAAAAAAACTTCACAGATATGGACAAAGTAAATTTGCCGTCCAGGTAAGATAAAGGCTCTCTGTTTTAGGAGATGTATGACGCAATTCACAGAAAGCCGTAAGGAGTCCGGGTTGTTGACTCACCTTTTGTCTACCAGGAAATCCTCCAGAATTGGCACCTGGAATGTATGTACCCTAAATGAGCAAGGAAAAAGCTGCACATGTAGCAACAGAAATTAGAAATTACAAAATAGATATTCTAGGAATGTGTGAAACAAGATGGCTAGGAATGGAAAGGATAAAACTAAATACAGGAGAGATGATTTTATCATCAGGACACTGGGAACCTGGAGCACAACATAGTCAATGAGTTATCATAATGTTGTCAAGGAATGCACAGAAGACACTGATAGAATGGGAAGCAGTAGGGCCAAGACTAATGAGAGCAACATTTAAAACAACAAAAAACAAAGTAAAAATACACATTATCCAATGCACCAAACAATGATAAGGATGATTTAGTTAAAGCTAAATTCTATAAACAGTTGCAATGTCAGATGGATAAAAGACGAGCCAAGGATATTATAATCTTGATGGGAGATCTAAATACAAAAGTAGGATCAGACAACAGAGGCTTCGAAGAGATTATGGGAAAACATGGACTTGGAGATATAAATGAGAATGGAGAGATATTTGTGAATTTCTGCACCCTTAATCAAATGAGCCTAGGAGGAACTATATTCCAACATAAAATAATACATAAAGCTACATGGGTGTCACCAGATCATAGAACGGAGAATCAAATTGCCCACATATGTATTAATAATAAGTTTAAGTCATCCTTACAGGATGTAAAATATATAGAGGAGCAGATGTGGCTTCTGATCATCATCTTCTGATAGCCAAACTTAAACTTAAACTAAAAAGATACTACAACAAATAAGGGCAGAAAGTATTTCAATGTATAATTTCTTAAAGAACAAGGAATTAATGACAAATTTGCAGTCACAATATCAAACAAATACCAAGTCCTCCAACAACTAGAAAATACAATCAATATAGAAGATCATTGGAAACAGGTAAAGGATATATGAAAGAGACATGCGAAAAAACGCTGAGGGAAGACACTGGATAAAAAAAAAGAAAGAAAGAATAAGGAAGCAGACATAAATAAAAGCAAAATGAGAAGTAATAAAGCCAAGACACAGGAAGCTTACACAGAGGTGAACAAAGAAGTGAGAAGATGCATTAAAATGGGATATGAGAAAATATATAGATGAACTAGTTAAAGAGGCAGAAGAAGCAGCAAATAAAGGGAATATGAAAGAATTGTACAACAGCACAAAGAAATTAAGTGGAAAATACAAACAGATCAATGCCTTTATTGAAGATAAGAAAGGAAATCTGCTTAGTAATATAAGGGAACAAATGGAGCGATGGAAAGAGCACTTTGAAGAACTTTTGAACAGATCCTGCTCAAATAATCCTCAAGATATACTACCAGCAGAAAAAGAGTTACAAGTTAACTGCGGAAAACCAAGCAAGGAAGAAATAATGAAAGCTATCAAGCTATTAAAAAATGGTAAAGCCACAGGACCAGGTGAATTCCTTCGGAAGCCATCAAAGCAGATATTAACACCTCTACCAAGATGTTACGTAATCTATTAGATAAAATTTGGGAGAGTGAAGAAATACCCAAAGACTGGAAAGAAGGTTATATGATCAAACTTCCAAAGAAAGGAAGTTTACAGGAATGCACAAATTATAGGGGAATTATGCTACTATCAGTACCAGGAAAAATATGCAAAATCATTCTGGAGAGACTAAAACAGGCCATAGATAAAACATTTGAGAGATGAATAAGCAGATTTTAGGAAAAACAGATCATGTGCTGATCAAATAACTACCCTATGTATAATAATTGAACAAAGTTTAGAACTTCAGTCCCCACTTTATATTGGATTCATAGATTACGAAAAGGCATTTCAGAGTTTGGACAGAGGAATGCTTTGGAAGTTGCTGAGTCAATACGGAATCCCACAAAATTTATTAATCTGATAAGAACAATGCATGAAGAAATTAAATGTAGTGTGGTGCATGAAGGGCAGCTTACAAAGCATTTGAAATAAAAACAGGAGTAAGGTAGGGATGCCTTCTATCTCCATTTCTCTTTCTACTGGCCATAGATTGGATTATAAAAATAACTCAAACCAACAGAAATGGAATCCAGTGGTCACTGACCAAGCTACTTGATGAATTTTACTTTGCTGATGACATAGCTCTCCTATCACACAAACATCAACAGATGCAGGATAAAATGAGTATACTTGATGAGAGATCACAACAGATAGGAATGAAAATAGGGATAAGAACAAAATTATGAGAATTAATGCAGTTGGCAATAACCAAATAAAATTAGGAGAAATACCACTACTAAACATACAATCTTACATATATCTTGGCAGTAATATAGACAAAGAGGGAGGAACAGAAAATGATACCAAAATAAGGATATCAAAAGCAAGAGGAGCATTTCTTCACTGGGAAACATCTGAAAGTCCAAAGAAATTAGGTTAAACACTAAAATAAAATGTTCAACTCCAGTGTTAAGTTAGTCTTAATATAAGACTGTGAAATATGGAGAACACATAAATTTCAATCATGAAGATACAGACTTTCATTAATGGATGCTTACGCAGAATAAAAGAATGGAAATGGCAGGACAAAATCACTAACATAGAATTATGAAAATGTACCAGCCAAATATCTATGGATAAAGAGATACAGCGAAGACGATGGTGTTGGATAGGACACACACTGCGAAAGCCAGCTGAGAGTATTACACAACAGGCCCTTTTTTGGAATCCCCAGGGAAAAAGACAAAGAGGAAGACTCAAGGAATTCTTGGAGAAGACAGATAGAAGCAGAGATGAAGATGTTGGGGAAGACTTGGAATGATCTTAAAAGAATGGTAAGAAACGAACGTCTTGGAAAGTGTTTGTTGAAGATGTATGCTCCACAGGGAGCTGAAAAGTAGAATAAGAAGAATAAGTTAAATGCCACAGAAGTGAAATGTGTCATGGAAAATCATGGGAGCCAGCTTGACAAACAAAATCAGAAGTAAAGAACTAAGAACTAGGTTTGGGAACACCTCCAAAGAATAATATATAATTAAACAATGAATTCAATAGGCATGAATCAAGACAGAAACAACCAAACACAATCCATACAGTTACTAACAAATGCTATAAAACAAAAAAAACCAAGAAGAAAACCACTCAATTATGTTGGATAGACAGAATACTAAAAGAAATGTGAAAGCAGAAGAGGAAATCAAAGAGCAAAACTCTGTAAACTATTTCTCACCTAGATGTGAAAAGTAAATCAGTAAGGAAAAAAAGAGGCAGAAGAAACATACTACTTATAAATGAAGCAAACTACAGACCCGTGTCAAGAACACTCTTTACCATCAAAACTGTAAAATACAGGTGAGAGAAACAGAACAGAGCTGAGGCACAGAGTTGCAGGGTAGTTCTTCTTTCCTCTCTCATTTGATTTAACCAATGAGGAAAGATATAGTTTGTGGTCGCAACATTTTTGTGTTATTGATTATTACTGCAAAGTTGTCATCATTATTAATACCAAGTACCATGCTTGCTCTGGAGCCACGATAGCTCAGTGGTTAGTGAACTGACTACAAAGAACAAGAGGTAGGGTTTGATCCCAACCGACGGCTTCCGGGTTCACCCAGCTTTAAATGGGTACCAGATTTTTTTCTGGTAAAGTAAAAATGGCACCGGCGTAATACTGACCACATTACCCCAAAAATCATTGATGAAGGTCTGTAAAATTTATGGTCACTAACACCATATTCCTTATACTTCACTTGGCGTGACAGGGGCTCTTTAATTTTTATTTTTTAAACCATGCTTGCTGGGGTAAGTGATCATGTGTCTCCATAATTTTTTATATCTGTATTTTTTTTTTTCATTTTCACTAACAAATAGAGCATTTCCAAAATTGTCTTGCATCTTTTCTATATTTCAGCTCTAATGGCTACCTACCACAATTTTTTCAGTTGTCTTAGCTGCAACAACAAAAAATCACAGCTGTCACAATATATCACAGCTCCAAGAAAATATCCCAGCTGTCACAAAATATCCTAGCTGTGATCAAATATACCAGTTGTCATAAAATATCCCAGCTGTCACAAATATCCTAGCTGTCATAAAATATACCAGTTGTCACAAAATATCCCAGCTATAACAAAATACCCCAGCTGTCAAAAAAAATATACAAGTTATCATAAAATATACCAGCTGTACCAAAATATCCCAGCTGTAATAAAATATATTCAGCAGTCAAGTATATCTCAGTTCACACAAAATATTGCAGCTGTTACAAAATATCAAAGTTGTCACAACATATTAAAGTTGTAACAAAATATTAAAGTTGTAACAAAATATCCCAGCTGTCACAAAATATCCTAGTTGTCATAAAATATCCCAGCTGTCACAAAATATCTCAGTTGTCACAAAATATCCCAGCTGTAACAAAATATCTCAGTTGTCAAAAAATATCCCAGCTGCAACAAAGTATCCCAGTCATAAACAAAATATTCCAGCTGTTACAAAATATTTCTATTGTCACAAAATGGCACAGCAATAACAAAATGACCCAGCAGTAACAAAATGGACCCAGCAGTAACAAAATATCCCAAATGTCACAAAATATACAATTGTCATAAAATATACCAGCTGTACCAAAATATACCAGCTGTAATAAAATATATTCCGGCAGTCAAAATATATCTCAGTTCACACAAAATATCCTTGGTGTAACAAAATATCTAATTTGTCACAAAATATGCCAGCTATCACAAAATATTCCACCGTCACAAAATATCTATGTTATTACAAAATACCCCAGCAATAACAAATACCTCAGTAGTATCAAAATACCTCAGTAGTAACAAAATATCCCAGCTGTCACAAAAATCATAGTTCTCACAAAATATGCCTGCTGTTACAAAATATAAAACTTGTCATAAAATACTAAAGTTGTAACAAAATATCCCAGCTGTCATAAAATATCCCAGCTGTCATAAATATCCAGCTGTCATAAAATATCCCAGCTGTCACACAATATCCCAGCTGTCACACAATATCCCAGCTGTCACACAATATCTCAGCTGTCACAAAATATCCCTGCTGTCAAAAAATATCCCAACTAACAAAATATCCCAGCATTCACAAATAAAGAATTTGTCACAAAAAATCCCAGCTATCACAAAGTCTTCCAGCTGTCACAAAATATCTTAGTTATTACAAAATATCCCAGATGTCACATAAATATTCCAGCAGTAACAAAAGATCACAGCTGTCACAAAATATACAATTTGTCATAAAATATACTAGCTATAGCACATTATCCCAGCTGTTTAAAAAATGTTCCAGCAGTCAAAAAATATATCAGTTCAAAAAAAATATCCCAAATGTAACAAAATATCCCAGCTGTCACAAAATATCTCATTTGTCACAAAATATTCCAGCTATCACAAATATCCCAGCTATAACAAAATATCCCAGATGTCACATAAATATCCAGCAGTAACAAAATATCCCAGCTGTCACAAAATATCCCAGATGTCACAAATATTACAGCTGTAATAAAATATCACAGTTGTTTTCAAGATATTCCAGCTGTGACATAAAATATCTGAATTGTCACAAAATATCTCAGTTGTCAAAAAATATCAAGATGTAACAGAATATTTCATGTGTCAGGAAATATCCCACACGCAACAAAGTATCACAGTGGTAAAAAAACATTCCAGCTGTACAAAATATTTCAGTTGTCTCAAAATGTCACAACAGTAAGAAAATATCCCGGCAGTAACAAAATATTCCAAATGTCAGAAAATATATCAGCTGTACCAAAATATCCCTGATGTAATAAAATATATTCCAGCAGTGAAAATATACCTCAGTTCACACAAAATATCCCAGCTGTCACTACCACAAAATCATCCAGCTGTCTCAAATTGGCACAACAGTAACAAAATATCCCAGTAGCAAAAAAATATTCCATCAGTAGCAAAATATCCCTGCTATTACAAAATATCCCAGTTGTAACAAAATATCCCAGTTGTAACATAATATCCCAGTTGTCACAAAATAACCCAGCTGTCACAAATAATCCCAGCTGTCAAAAAATACCTAAGTCGTCACAAAATGTCTCTGTTACAAAATGTTACAGCTGTAACAAAATATCACAGCTTCAACAAAACATCTCAGCTGTCATAAAACATCCAAGCTGTCACAAAACATCAGTTGTCACAAAATATCTCAGTTGTCAGAAAATATCCCAGCTGTAGCAAAATATCTCAGTTGTCAGAAATATCCCAGCTGTTGCAAAATATCTCAGTTGTCAGAAAATATCCCAGCTGTAACAAAATATCTCTGTTGTCATAAGATATCCCAGGTGGAACAATTTTATCACAGTCGTAACAAAATTTTCCAGGTGGTACAAAATATTTCAGATGTCACAAAATGTCCCAGCAGTAACAAAATATCCCAACAGTAACAAAATATACCAGCAATAACAAAATATCACAGCTGTTACAAAATCTTATTTGCCACAAAACATCTCAGTTGTCACAAGATATCAAAGCTATAACACACATATTGTGTTGTCAGAAAATATCCCACATGCAACAAAGTATCCCAGTGGTAAAAAAATATTACAGCTGTCACAAAATGTCACAGCAGTAACAAAATATCCCAGCAGCAACAAAATATCCCAAATGTCACAAAATATACCAGCTGTACAAAAATATCCCTGATGTTATAAAATATATTTCAGCAATCAAAATATATCTCAGTTCACAAAAAATATCCAGCTATCACAGAATATATCATGTCACAAAATATCACAGCTGTCATGAATATCTCAGTTATCATAAAATTTCCTAGATGTCACAAAGTATCCCAGATGTCACAAAAATCCCAGAGGTAACAAAATATACAGCTATCACAAAAATATCCCAACTACCACAAAATCATCCAGCTGTCTCAAATTGGCACAACAGTAACAAAATATCCCAGTAGCAAAAAAAATATTCCATCAGTAGCAAAATATCCCTGCTATTACAAAATATCCCAGTTGTAAAAAAATATCCCAGTTGTAACATAATATCCCAGTTGTCACAAAATAACCCAGCTGTCACAAATAATCCCAGCTGTCAAAAAATACCTAAGTTGTCACAAAATGTCTCTGTTACAAAATGTTACAGCTGTAACAAAATATCCCAGCTTCAACAAAACATCCCAGCTGTCATAAAACATCCAAGCTGTCACAAAACATCAGTTGTCACAAAATATCTCAGTTGTCAGAAAATATCCCAGCTGTAGCAAAATATCTCAGTTGTCAGAAATATCCCAGCTGTTGCAAAATATCTCAGTTGTCAGAAAATATCCCAGCTGTACAAAAATATCCCTGATGTTATAAAATATATTCAGCAGTCAAAATATATCTCAGTTCACAAAAAATATCCAGCTATCACAGAATATATCATGTCACAAAATATCACAGCTATCACAACATATTCAAGCTGTCACAAAATATCTCAATTATCATAAAATATTCCAGATGTCACAAAATATCCCAGATGTCACAAAATATCCCAGCAGTAATAAATATCACTGCAGTAACAAAATATACAGCTGTCACAAAATCTCAGTTATCACAAAATATCACAGCTGTCATAAAGTAATTCAGTTTTCATAAAATATTCCAGCTGTAAAAAATATACAGCTGTCACAAAATATCTCAGCTGTAACAAAATGTTTCAGTTGTTACAAAATGTTACAGCTTTAACAAAATTCCAAGCTACAACAAAACATCCCAGCTGTCATAAAACATTCAAGCTGTCACAAAATTGTGCAGTTGTCACAAAATGTATATCCCAGCTGCAACAATTAGCTTAACAAAATATTCCAGCTGTTACAAAATATCCCAGCTGCCACAAAATATACAATTGTCAAAAATATACCAGCTGCACCACAATATACCAGCTGTAATAAAAAATATTCCAACAGTCAAAATATATATCAGTTCACACAAAATGTTACAATTGTAACAAAATATCCCAGCAGTAACAAAGTATCACAGCTGTCACAAAATATCTCATTTGTCACAAAATATCACAGTTGTCACAAAATAGTCCAGCTGTCACAAAATATCACAGTGCCACAAAATATAGTTCTCACAAAATATGCCAGCTGTTACAAAATATAAAAGTTGTCGCAAAATATTAAAGTTGTAACAAAATATCACAGTTTTAACAAAGTATTTCAGTTGTCACAAAACATCACAGCAGTAAAAAAATATCCCAGTTGTAACAAAATATCTCAGCGTCACAAAATATTCCAGCTGTCACAAAATATCCCAGCTATAACATGATATACAATTGTCAGAAATGTTACAGCTGTAACAAAATATCCCAGCTGCAACAAAACATTCCAGCTGCAACAAAACATCCCAGCTGTCACAAAATCCCCTCTGTCACAAAACAACACAGCTGTCATAAAACATCCCAGCTGTCACAAAACATCCCAGTTGTCACAAAAGATAATAGATGTTCCCTTCTCCTGACATGACCCCAAGTGATGAATGTCTCCTGATGTTGGAAATTAGCTTTCATTTTTGATTTGGCCTCTTTTAGTACATTCTAATTACTCTTTTAGAACATCCTAATTACTCTTTTAGAAACATCCTAATTACTCTTTTAGAACATCCTAATTACTCTTTCGGAATATTCCTGTTAGGTTTTTAGAATATCACTTTAGTCTTTTAGAATACCCTCATTACTCTTAGAACATCCTCATCTATTACAAAAGTTGGACACAACTCAAAAGAACAAAATTAATTAAAAGCTGCTTTATAGAATTGTTGGATTTTTGTGTTCTGTTATGGCTCTCTTGCAGTTCTTTCTAACTATAGCATAAGCATCAGGGGACAGACAACAATCCTGGACATGCAACTGCTGAAATGAAGAGTACCTATAAGCAATCATCACTATTCCTTTGTCTGTTGTTACATCACATGACTTCATCTCAAGTTTATGTAGATTTGGACAGTGCATAGATAAGGCATACAGTCCAAAGTCTTGAGCAGTTTTGTGCCAGTAAATCTAAGCCAATGTCTGAGATAGCCTCACAGCCCGAGCATTGAAGTAGCATAGCTTGTAGTTCTTAGTAATGTGAATGACCCCTTGGTCTGACACCTTGGTAAACATGAAAAAAATTGTAAAAAGTTTATAACAGGCCTTTGTGAGCAATTATATATGTAAATGTTTGTAAATAGTCCATATAAATATTTGTCAACAATTATAATATTTCTTTAAATGTTAAAACATTGTACATAAACATAACACTAGTAAACATGTACAAATTAAACATCATTCCTTTTAGTATATGGAGGAATAATGATGTTAGTGATCATATTGTTTTATGACCAACAGGACTTTTATAAAAGTTGTGACCAGAATCAAGCCATACTGCACTACCTTTTCACCTAAAATGGTAGATGTGTAAATACATTTTTGAAGCAGGCCATATATAAATATGTAAATATTTTAACAGTGACACAAATTCTATCACCAAGCTTGTTTAAACTAATCAATGAGAAAATCTTTAAAAACATCACAAAGATGTACATCTCATATCCTGTGTGTGCATGGCTATGTTAGTCTCATCTCATATTTTGAGTGTGCATATCTATGTTAGTCATATCTCTTATCTTTGTGTGCATGTCTATGTTAGGCATGTGTCATATCTTTGTGTGTGCATGTCAATGTCAGTTATATCTTCATATTTGTATGTGCATGTTTATGTTAGTCATGTGTCATATATCTTGATGTGTGTCAGTGTTAGTTATGCCTCGTAACGCTGTGTGCATGTCTGTATTAGTCACATCTCATATCTTAGTGCGTGCATGTCTGTGTTAGTCACATCTCACATCTTTGTGTGTGTATGTCTGTGTTAGTACATCTCACATCTTTGTGTGTCCGTGTCTGTGTTAGTCACCTCTAGTGACTCGGGCAGATGGTGCTCGTAAACCTGGGAGGGCCTACCATCTAAGGGTAGAATCCCCCTACAGAAAAGATCATCTGCTGCCTTGCAGGAAGATTGGGGACAATCAAAGGCTAAGGAAAGCAAACCGAATAAAATGCTGGCTGAAATCGGATACACTGGGCCACTGGCGCAGAACACAGTGCAACGTATTAACGGGTGTTCAGTCAGAGTGGATCTGACAGACTCTAATTGTGATGTCTGTCTGTGGGGGCGATCAACACACTTAGCCTGACAGCTGACTTCATATGAGAGTCTGGAATCCTTACTCTGATTGAGTCCTGAACGCAGAGAGAGAGAGAGAGAGAGAGAGAGAGAGAGAGAGAGATTTGGGGCAGAAACATGGACATTAGACAAGAAAACAGAACAGAGAATTGAAGCCTTTGAAATGTTGGTATATAGAAGAATAAGTAGAATTGGATGGAAGGAAAGAAAACAAAACGATGAAGTCTTAAACAACTAAAACTGAAAAGAGAACTACTAAGCACAATTCATACAAGAAAAATGCGATTTTTGGGCCATGTTAAAAGACACAACAGCCTACAAAAAGTAATCCTGGAGGGGATAATACAAGGTAAAAGAGGCAGAGGCAGACCAAGACTAATATGGACGACTAACATCAAAAGATTGACAAATCAGCCTATGACAACCTGCACCATCACAGCAAGAGACAGAGTAGAATGGCGCTCCATGGTAGCCAACCTTCGTTGCGGAGACGGCACTCGATGATGATGATTGCTACACTCAACTCACCTACCGTTTCCGTTGCTAGTCTCATCGCCTTATTGCTACACTCAACTCACCTACTGTTTCAGTTGCTAGTCTCATCGCTTCATTGCCATGATCTAAGGTTTTTGCCATGTTTTACTATGTTATATTTAGCACTAATATAATTTATCACTTCCATCGATTGACACGGCTGTAAACAAATTTTCTATCGTCTGCTTATATCTAATTGCTGATTCTATATGTGCAAGAATTTATTGCATATTTATATAATAAGGCAATTAACATTTGCCTTTTGTACACTGTCACCATCTGCATGAAACGATTTATAATTTAATATAATTTAACAACATATTTTCAATTCATAATACAAAGGTCTTGATTCGTCTCTCTGGAAGAAACACAGTTTATGAGTTTATATAACTTCATAACTGCTGTGGTCAAATTTCAATTCAATTTATTAACTTAAAAATATATTTCAATTAAATACTAATTAATAACGCTTGTATTCAAATAAATAATCATAATTCAGTAATTTTCATTTCAACAATCAATTCAAAATGGCAATCAATCAATTCCTAAATATAATTAAATAAGTAAGTAAGTCACACCTGATCCTTGGAAAAATTAAAGTACACACGCGATGTTTATATTTCTGAGCAGGAAGCAGGTTACACTCACGCGGTCACGTGATTACACGGCTCTCTCTCTCTCTCTCTCTCTCTCTCTCTCTTCTCCAGACAACGTTTTAAGTTCGACGATCTCACAATGTCACAATGTTCCCTAGTTGACCTGGATTTGTCGTACGCTGCTTGACGATTTCAATCTTAATCAATCTTAAACGTGCTATGTTGTCTTGCAATATTTGAGAGTCTCGTGACATGACGGCTGAAGTTACTTGAATTCTTTAGTAGTGAACTTGTTTGCATAAATTTGACTTGTCTCGATAACTGAGCCTCTATACTAACTAGAGCATGTCTTGTCTTGAGCTACTATGATAACTTTGCTATTTCCAGTTCTTAATCATTTGTCCGACTTGCATATTAAATACTAATATATATATATATATATATATATATATATATATATATATATATATAACTTGCTAATTCCTTGCACTGAACCTGACTTTTCTTGCTACTTGATTTACTTCGTAAGTTAGATCTAATATCAACATTTATACTGTTAATATAATACGTATTTTCTTGTTATACTTTGTAACATTGTTTAAATATTCTTGACAGCTAGGTTCTTGGGATTTTTTTTTAAAGAAATGCTTCATCATATAGCTTGATTTATTTCACATCCAAAATGTCTAAAGGAGTATTTTACTGATTCATTATTAATAACTTCTTAATGTTCACCAAGTACTTTTATGGATTAATCTATCGCACCTGGTTTTCACAGCAACAAAGTCAAGTATGTGCTAGTGGATTCAATATCTATGATTGAGCACAATAACCTCACCAGATCTCAACAACTGTTATCACGTGCCTTAATGGAATTTAGTAGTTCTATGTAGCGTCACATGGAACATCGCAACAGTTGTAGTTACAATGACAGACAACTGCACTTAAGTTTCAAAACAGTTTATTACATTAGTCTCTCGATCTTGACACAGTGGTCATATTCAATATCACATCAATGTCTTAGGTAAATGAATTCTTCCGCACGTTCACTACTGTGCTTATCTTAATTCTCAGCAATGATAACTCAGTGCAGTAATTATAGCTAAGAATGTCTCAGCTAAATGGTTTCTCTATTACAGTCACATATGCTCTAACTCTGATTCTTCTTCTGGCACGTGATCCATTAGCGCAGTACCGAAACTATCGTCGTGTCTTTAAATAGATGAATGATGTTAGGCTATCGCGGGTCTTTATGAATTGTTAGGCTATCGCGGGTCTTTATGAATTGTTAGGCTATCGCGGGTCTTTATGAATTGTTAGGCTATCGCGGGTCTTTATGAATTGTTAGGCTATCACGGGTCTTTATGAATTGTTAGGCTATCGCGTGTCTTTATGAATTATTAGGCTATCGGGTCTTTATGAATTGTTAGGCTATCGGGTCTTTATGAATTGTTAGGCTATCGCGGGTCTTTATGAATTGTTAGGCTATCACGGGTCTTTATGAATTGTTAGGCTATCGCGGGTCGTTAGAATTGTTAGCTATCGCGGGTCGTTATGAATTGTTAGGCTATCACGGGTCTTTATGAATTGTTAGGCTATCGCGGGTCTTTATGAATTGTTAGGCTATCACGGGTCTTTATGAATTGTTAGGCTATCGCGGGTCGTTATGAACTGTTAGGCTATCTCTTGTCGTTATGAATTGTTAGGCTATCGCGGGTCTTTATGAATTGTTAGGCTATCACGGGTCTTTGAATTGTTAGGCTATCGCGGTCTTTATGAATTGTTAGGCTATCGGGTTTATGAATTGCTAGGCTATCGCGGGTTTATGAATTGTTAGGCTATCGCGGGTCTTTATGAATTGTTAGGCTATCGCGGGTCTTTATGAATTGTTAGGCTATCGCGGGTCTTTATGAATTGTTAGGCTATCGCGGGTTTATGAATTGTTAGGCTATCGCGGGCTTTATGAATTCATCTCCAGTATTCTTATCCATCCATCCATCCATCCATCCATCGACCTTTCGAGCCGTAGCCGGTTCATAGGGCGTAGACCGAGTTACTCTTCTTATCTAGTTTTTATTCTAGAAGTTTTCAATCCTTGTAAAGATATTTATGAAATCTCGCCATTTGTCTTTGTTCTGTGCAATCAGCTCTATCTCATTGAGGGAGCCGATTCCTGCTGCTCTTGCCTCTCTCATCAACGTTCTCAGTGTCTCTCTGGGTCTTCCTCTTTTCTTCTTACCTGTTGTTTTCCACATGGGGGCTCCTTTGCTATTTGGTTATATCTCTTCTCATCACAAGTCCAAAATATGACCATCGTCTTTTCTTGATTACTAAAGATATTAGTGGTTGATTGGCGATTTCTCTAATTTTATCGTTTGTTTTGAACTCGTTCCACGCTATACCAAGTTTTTCCTAAGACATTTATTTTCGAATGCGTTCAACATTGTTTCTACATCTCTTGTTTTCCAGCTCTCTCTGCATACGTAAGGGTAGATAGTACATTTGATTTAATAGTCTAAGTTTTGTGTTTGTGCTGATGAGTTTCGATTTCCACACTTTTCAACGCTTCTGAAAGATATTGCTGCTTTAGCTTTTCTTATTCTAATTTTTTTTACTTGTATCCTCTTCTCGATCAATGTTACGTACAAGATAGATAAAGTGATTGATCTCTTCCACTGGGTTGTTTTCCATGTATATTATGTCATATCGAGTGCCTTCTCCGCAACGAAGGTTGGCTACCATGGTGCGTCATTCTGCTCTGTCTCGCTTTGATGGTGCAGGTTGTCATAGCTGATTTGTCCATCTTTTGAAGTTACATGTCCATGTTAGTCTTGGTCTGCCTCTGCCTCTTTTACCTTGTATTTTCATCTCCAGGAATTACTTTTGTAGGCTATTGTGTCTTTTAACAAGGCCTAAAATTCACATTTGTCTGTTTGAATTGTGCTTAGTGTTCTTTTCATTTTTAGTTGTTTTAAGACTTCATCGTTTGTTTTCATCCATCCAATTCTACCTATTCTTCTATATATCCACATTTCAAAGGCTTCAATTTTCGGTTCTGTTTTCTTGTCTAATGTCCATGTTTCTGCACCATATAGGAATAATGAGAAGATGTAACATTTTGCCATTCTTAGTTTTAGCCCTGGTGTCATTGTTTTGATGTTAGTATGTTCTTCATGACATTAAATGACTTTTTGTCATTCCTATTCTTTTGTTTATTTCAGTTGTGCATTTTCCATCACTGGTATGTCCAAGGTAGTTGTAGTTCTGAACTGTCTCCAGGTCTATTCCTTCTATTTTGATATCCACTTGTGGGTTTTGAGTATCCTCTTTATTATGATCATAGTTTTAGTCTTTTTGATATTCTATCTAGTCCATATTTTTTTTGGTCATGTTTATTTCATTAAGTAATTGTTGTAGATCTTTATGATTTTCTGCTAGCAGTACAGTATCGTCAGCATATCTTAAGTTATTGATTATCTTCCATTAATTTGTAAGCCTGGCATCTCGATGTTTTTTTTTAAAATTTGCTCACCGTATAGATTAAACAAGCTAGGTGATTAGATGCATTCCTGTCTTACTCCTCTTTTTATATCAATAGGTGTAGAGTTCTCTTGTTATATTTTATTATTGCTGTTTGCTTCCAGTACAGCTTACATATGAGTCGTATGTCATGTCCTCTAGATATATCTCTTTTAGGCATTCTATAAGTTGTTTGTGGTGTACTCTATCAAAAGCTTTGGTGTAGTCTATGAAGCAGACATATATTGGTTTGTTTACTTCTGTGTATTTTTCGATTAATGTTTTCATGCAGAATATGGCTTCTTTCGTCCCGCTATTTTTTCTTAATCCAAATTGCTGCTCATCTAATTCAGTATTGATTTTATTCTGAATCCTTCCTTGTATAACTTTTAGCAAGATTTTTGTAACATGGCTCATTAGCCTTATTGATCTAAAGTCACTGCATTCAACTGCACCATTCTTTTTAGGCAATGCAATGAAAGTTTGTTTTTAGTTCATTTGGTATGTATCCTGTGTGTTATATGTCGTTGCAAATGTCTGTAATCACTTCAATGTCAAAATCTTCTAGTGCCTGTACACCCTTATCCGTATGCTGTTTGGTCCTGTGTTTCCCTTTTTCATTGTTTTTATAGCTTTTTCCACCTCAGATTTTAAGATTTTATAGCCTGACCTACATTTTATAACTGTTTCTTGTCCTTTGATCCTGAAATAGTTCTGTTATATATTCCTGCCATCTATCTATAATATCCTTATTGTCTGTTAGCATTTTTCCCTTTTTGTCTGCAATGCATCAACCTTCTGTGGCTTTTAAAAATTTTATTAGTCATTCTCTTTATTTCTGTGTGCATTCCTCTTAAGTCTTGTTTGCTTTCCATAGTTTCTATTTCTATACATTTTGCTCAGCCAGCCTTCTTTTGCCTTTTTGCACATTTTGCGTATCTCATTATCTATTTTATTGTATTGGACAGTGTTCTTCGCTTGTCTCCTTTCTTCCATTTTTTCTAAGATTGTGTTAGTTATCCATTTTTGTTTTTTGTTCTTTTCTCTTTTGGGTAAGGTGTCGCAGGTTTCTTGTATGCTTTTCTTTATGCATTGTCATTTGGTTGTTACTTTTTCATCAGGATTTTCTCTTCTGTATTGTTCAATTCCTTCTTCTAGCAGCTTCTGGTATGTGTTCTTTACTTGTATTGTATAGGTATCTTTAATATCTTTTTATTTAAATCTGTTATATCCAGTGAATTGTTGATGATTAGACGTGTTTGTTTCTCTTTAGCTTGATTTCATTTTAATCATTACAGGATTGTGATCTGAATTAATATCTGTCCTGGGTAGGTTTTGGCTTTCTTTACGCTGTTACGGAACCTTTCTTTTATCATTATGTAATCTATTTGTATTTGTATTTTTATATTAACAACCACATATGGGTTGAACATACCCGGTTTGCCGGCAACATTTTTGTCGAACCATGTGCTTGCCTATCGAACCGCGAACACACGACACAAAGAAGAATAAATCATATTCCACTTAAATATCGGTAATCACAGTTCATCCACACGTCAGAAGTAAAACATACACCAAACGGGGAATAGCAACACATAATTTCACAACTAGACTGTCGCGTAAATCATTTAATATATCAGCAATTGACGAATTATAAAAAAACTACTACACGCAGCCGCCATGACACAGGAAACCTGGTATAATAATAATCTTATAAATATTATGTCATCTGTTGGAATTAAGCTTTTTGTGACCTTAGTCCTTTCATGATTGATCTCAAGCCCGATTTTGCTGGCCGCTGATGATAGTTCATTTGTGAATGTGGTGGATACGCTGCGGGAACATTGAAGGCTATGCATGAAAAGTGTTCCTTGCTGCAGTTTCCTCATATTCCAAGTCCGGCTTGTTGCAGGAGCTACTGAGGTAGGTGCTCTGTGCACACCGTGAGCTGTGTGTCTCATCCTTTTTAATCATGTTTCGATATTCCAATTATTTGCGATGAATGTTGATATCGTATGACAGGGAAGAGTTGGCTGTGTTCACTTTCTGCGCGGTTTCGCCTTATGTCTTTGGCGTATGCTGAGACTGCTACGATGGGGACTACAGTTGCCTTTCTTTGTTTGGGAGAAGAGATATTAATTAGGATGATTACGCTGGCACGGGCGGTTGAAATTATGGATTTTGATTCGTTTGCAGTGATACCGGGGCCTTCCTTAAATCATCAAGTACCGGGCCTAATGGCGTAGGTGTCATGTCTCTCCAAAACTTTCGATTTCGGCAGCTATTTATCATTTCTGTTGTTGATCTTCTGCCAAGACGTTCTCTTAAGCTGTCTATTTTTCTCTTGCTTCCCTCTATCTCTTCGTCCCTCAATTTTTCCAGTTGTTACAATATATTCCAGTTGTTCTCTTCTCATTACATGGCCAAAAACATTATTGTTTCTTCCTAATAATGGAAATTAGCTCTCTTTTTGCTTTGACCTCTCTCATAACCTCTTCATTACTCTTCTAGCTGCCATGGTACTCTCAACATTCTTCTGTAAAACCACATTTCTACAGACTCTAGTGATTTCCTTGTCTGTTGTCCTATTGTCCATGATTCGCATCCATATGTTAAGACTGACTCTACATAACATTTAAGAACTCTTTTTTCTTTTTATATTGTCAAAACGGATTGCATGAGCCATTCTGCATTCACCTCTTTTGTACATCTTCCTTCTGAGGTTACAAAGTTACCAATATGGTTTTCGGTGCACATCTGGCAGCGGTCTACGTGTGGTTGTACTGGTCATGTTATAAATCAGCCTGTAGGTGCCTCTTTGGCTCTTGGTTTGATGTCCGCTTGATGCAGGTTTTTAAAGTGGTTTTGAAGTTCAACACTCTTTTTAATTTTCATAAATGTCATTGTAATGGACATTCCACCCAGAATACACGGCTAATACGCAGATGATCTGGCGTTATGGGATCGCGAGGAAAGTATGTCGGTGGCTGGACCCAGTATGCAAGATGCCCTAGGTGAACTTGAAAAATGAAACACTCTGGTTCTTACCAATCAACGAAAAAAAATCTACATATACAATTTTCAGATATCAAGAAATACACTATCTGCAGACTTGAAGATAAAAGACCATACACTTCCTATTGACCAAAACCCAACATATCTTGGCGTCACCATGAATCGCAGAATGACTTGGAAAAAATCAGATAGACAGAGCAAGGAAAAAAATCCAGAAAACGAATAAATATGAAGAAATTGGCAGGAACGGACTGGGAAGGCAGACAGCAATATTTTGAAAAGACTATACGTAGGAAGAGTCGACCAGTTCTAGCGTATGGAGTCACAGCATGGGCTATGACTTCCAAATCACACCTTAGCAAAATTAACAGAACACAGAACCAAGCTGCCCGTATCATCACTGGTGCTATGAAATCTACACCTATCAAGACTCTAGAAACAGTAACAGGTTTAACCCTAGATGACAGACGGTCACTAAAGTATTGCAACAAGCGGAGAAATATAGAAGGCTCCTTAGCCACCCCATGCCATGCACAAGAATAACTGGTTCCGGAATTGTACGACTAAAGAGGAGCAACATCGCTGCAATTGCCAATGAACTAACTATGGAGACCAGTACTTTCCCAAACAATATCGAAACTCTGGGCCCATCTGATATGTCTCCTCATGGAAAGCATAAAATACCAGAACTTAAGGAAAAATATAACAGGAATCATAAAAAAAGGAACCCAATCAGACACAGAAAGAAAACACGTAGCAGAAAAAACATACACGATACTACCCACAGGACTCTTGGTCCACATATACACAGATGGCTCTGCTACAAAATGCCACCAGAATGGATGGGGCGGTGTGTTCTTGGCGATAAATTAGGACGAGATCACCAAGTCAATAGCTAATGGAAATTCTCAAACAACTTAAAGCAGAAACTGAGGCCATCAGAGATGCTGCAACACTGGCTACTCAACACAAAAATAACATGAACAATAAATTGGTGATTCTGACTGATGCACTGTCAGTATTATCAGCTCTAAAAAGCCCAAGAACATGAACTAGATGACTTGAGAACAACCCTGGACCAACTTGCAATAACTTCCAGAGAGTAGTCATTCAGTGGATACCATCACACTGTAATATACACGGGAACGAACGCACACCAATTAGCTAAAGAGGGAGATTACCACAAGAGAACCATCCGCTCAGTTATGATGAAGTCAAATCTATCCTCAAGGGTCAGTTCCATGAAAAATGGAAACGAGAACACCCAAAGCATAACGAGAGTGATGGATACCATCCTATCAAGGAGGGATCAAGTCATCATACTTCGCCTACGCACTGGTCACAATAGAATGATAAATCTCATGTTCACCAAATTCAAAATAGGTACAATCAGCCTATGCCACTGTACACTGGACAATATGACTACAAAATATGTTCTACAGGATTGCCCGCAGTACACAGACCTGAGAAGAGCAATGTGGTCCACGCCCACCTCCCTGGAAGAAAAACTATACGGAGCAATCGATTCGCTTAAACAGACAGCTGACTTCATGAGAGAGTCTGGAATCCTACTCTAAGTGAGTCTTGATCGCAGAGAGAGAGAGAGAGAGAGAGATGTTCTAAGTTTTGTAGTGTTAAGTAGGTGTAATTCCATATGATTTTACTCTGGAGTGAAGGTTCCTTCTGCTTGACGAGCTGCTTGTAGATGTCTTGTTTTTTGTGATGCATCAGGCGGTCGTTTGCTACATGTGTTGGACGCAGATTTTGTAGAAGGACGGCATTGTCCCGAAGTGATGCGGTTTGTCGTTGCATAGTTTTTTTTTTTTTTTTGTATTTTAATAATCTTAGGCCCATGTATAAATGGCGAAAGTAAAGCGTTCCGGACGGTGGATGAAGAGACCCACATGGCTGATCCTGCAGGCTTTGACTTTTGTAGCGATGTCCTGAAGTGCAGTTCCTCCTTCCTGTTTGACTTGGATGAGCGTTTTGTGTTGTATCTTGTGAATTTTGTTACGGAAGACGAATTTTCGAATTTGTTTGTTGATTTCCTTAATGACGTCAAGGGGTGGATCAAAACCTTTGGCCGTGTAGATTAGTTTAGGAATGATGTACGTGTTTACTATAACACTTCTTCCGAAGATGGTCGCCTTTTTGTGTTTGTATCGTTGGAGTGTAATGGTGACCTGTGCGATTAGAATCCGCCATGTGGGTTTGCGTATTCCAGGTGCTGATGGAAGA
This sequence comes from Megaustenia siamemsis, assembly GCA_032433765.1. NCBI lineage: Eukaryota > Metazoa > Mollusca > Gastropoda > Stylommatophora > Ariophantidae > Megaustenia > Megaustenia siamemsis. The sequence continues at coordinate 60,574,004 of JAVIAB010000108.1, forward strand.
TGATGCCGTACACTTTCATGACGTTGACCGGGGTCATTCTCGGTGGAAATCCACTTTGTTCTTCCACCTGCCAATTCCCATGATGGATGATTTTTGTACGTTGATGTTGGCTGCGCTTCCGGTTCCGAAATCCATGAACGTTTTGATGATGTGGCATATTGATTCGATGTTCCTTGGGAAGAAAATTGTGTCATCGGCGTACACTATCAATTTCTTTTCGCCATCACCTGGTGTGAAAGTGCCTCTGATGGTGTCTTGTCGGATTTTCTCCAGTAGAGGCTCAATGGCTAGGACGTTGAGTAGTGGTGACAGGAGCATCCTTGTCTCACTGATCGGGTCAGTGTGAAGACGTACTGACTACATAGCCACTCTTAGAAAGCATTAGACAAGACAACTTCGTAGCAGGCACACTCATACCAGGGAAAGGAGAACAGAAGCTGTTAGCCTACGCTGATGACACTGTTTTCTTTCCATCAACCACTATAGATCAATAGACAACATCCTCAGCACATTCATATTTTTTGGGCACGGCAGCGGAGCATAGATAAACATACAGAAATCTTTTATTATGGGTATAGGCAGGTGGAAGAACAAAGAGGACTTTCCCTCAGCTCTAACACCGGTCACCAACTTAAAACTATACGGGATAACATATCCATGCAACCCAATGAAACACACAAACCAACATGGCAGAACCTAGTCACAAAGACAACAGACCTACAGAGATACAAATACAAAACATCAACAATTATTGGCCGGAGCATCATAGTAAACACATACATCATCCCCAAATTGATTTACACAGCCACAGTTTTCGACCCACACAGCAATCAAAGAGATAACTGATAAGAACCTTTGTATTTGGCCACACAATACACAACATAAAACAAAAAACACTGATACAGCACAAAAGATAAGGAGGGATCTCACTACAGGACATACGCACAAAAATAAAAGCTCTCAGAATAATCACATAACTCGCATCATCAAACACCAGACAACCATAACTTTCACATTACTACTTGGGACTGAGATTAACCAGATTCAGAAACATAATACATTGCCTCACCATTTTGGCACCACGCCCACATATTATCAAGCAAGTCTACAGGCCATCCAAGGACATGACAGTTTATTACACCAAGGGACAAACATCTACAAACACCTAATTAAAGCCCATGCACCTCCACTACATCACAGAATCAAGAGAGGCCAAAAGTACTTTCTCACAACTACACCAGCACTTTCTCAACCTCCACAATCCAAAACATCGCCCCCAAAGCGAGGGAGGTCACATACAGACTCATATATAACACGACACCCATTACAGCGAGGGGGTTCACATACAGACTCATATATATAACACGACACCCATTACAGCAAAGGAGGTCACATACAGACTCATATATAACACGACACCCATTACAGCGAGACCAACCCACAGATTAAGACGGACATCCCACTGCAGACAAAACACTCAAGAAACAGAAGAGCACATATTCTATAGGTGCAGTACAATCATACCGTAAAGAAGGGCACTGCAACACACTAAAATCACACATCACACAAAAAGTCGACACATACAGATCTATTATGCACCAACACACTGCCAAAAACAACACTAGATATCTTTACACAATTACTTATACTACTATCAGAATACAGACATACAATATGGACCTGCAGGAATGAGGCTATGTACGAATGTCAGAATTTTAATTCCTATCTTTTTCTACAAATTTTTAAACAAAGAACAATATCGATCTTAAAATAAACAAGTTTACTGTTGTGATTGAACGTATGTGTACGAAAGAGATAAACAATAAAAAAAATGTACATTATTTTTGTAAACGTTGCGGGTGGAACTAAAATAAACAAGTTTTACTGTAGAGCATGAAAGTATGTGAACGAAAGAGATAAATACTAAATATTCTTTCTTCTTTGAAATGTTATGAATGTAATGTGAGAGATGCTATTCCATTTGTTTTTCATGAATGTTAGCATGCACTGTAATATGGAATTTAAAGATACAATAAAGATTTATTTTAAAAAAATAATAAAAAAGACAAATGTTAGACGAGACAGAGGAGATTAGATACCTGCCTCAAGGCAGAAGATAGAATAAGAGTCAGGCAGTTTATAACAGTCCTCTAGAGATTTTGTAACAAACATTTTGAATTTAGAAAGTTCTCAAGTTAATATCATATGCATATATTGAGGAAACATTAATACGATCACGAAGTTACTTATGATAATCATTGCCGATAACTCCTCAAGTAACGCTATAGTAATGTTACATTTATAAGAGAATTGAGAACTTGTTGATTGTATCAGAGACTTATTGTCAAAACACATGTGGATGTCATTAATAGATAATAATGTCTTGTCCTGCGTATTTGTCTGTCGATTCACTAGGTGTTCGTAGAAATGGGGCTGATCTCGTTGGTGAGGTGGTGCATGAATGTTAACTGTCGTGTATGTGTGTCAGTCGTCTTTAGCTTGCACTATGACTGTTCTGCCATCACTGTCCCTGCACATCTTCCCAAGAATCCACTTGTCGGAGGTCTTGAGTATAGCGACACCGGACCCTAAGGTTTGGACCGCCAAGCTGAAACAGGAATGTTTTAGGCCTAACTGTGTTATTTGTTGTGCGTGGTAGTCTGTGTGTATGTTCGTTTCTTACACTAAAATGAAGTCTGGTTTGTACTGGTGTATTAGTGAAATGGCCAATCAACCACTAATATCTTCAGTAATAAAGAAAGACGATGGTCCATACGTTGGACATGTGATGAGAAGAGATAATAACCGAATAGCAAGCAAGCCCTCATATGGAAACAACAGGTAAAAGAAAAAGAGGAAGACCCAGGGAGACACTGAGAAGAACATTGATGAGAGAGGCAAGAGCAGCAGGAGTCGGCTCCCTCAATGAGATAGAACTGCTTGCACAGAACAGAGACAGATGGCGAGATTTGATAAAATATCTTTAAAAGAAAACTGCTAGAACAAAAAAATCCATATAGGAGAAGGTGTATCTTGGTCTACGCCCTATGGGCCGGTTACGGCTCGAAAGGTCAATAGATAGATAGATTAGTGAAATGATATGCTGTGTTTTGGCCCTTAGGCCCCTAATAATGATGGATACAATCTTAATGTTAGCCAATGGTAAACAAATTTACTAAAATTAAACATTCTGAATTGTATATGTATATGGTTTATTTACGTTTAGTATAGTCTATTGAATAATCTAAAATCTAATTAATGTGTTCTGTTCTTTTGCGCCTAGCTCTTTTTCTGTGGCGATGTTACTTTTATCCATGCTGAAGATGTGAGCAATATGTGTCAATCAACAGCAGGCCATGATAGCGGGAACCTTCATTGTATCGTCTTCCCTGTCTGTGTCTGGTGCTCCACGTGCCTGAATCTTATGCTCAGGCGACTCCTTTACTTGTCTGAGCTGACGGTATTTTCTGCCGGTCAACGCTTCTGTGGAAGTCCCTGGGGTTTTCCATTGTTTTATGTGGCAATGATGGCGGCAGCCAATTTATGTGCCCAGTGCTATGCTCTTTCACTATATGTTGCAACTTTATGGAGATTTGTGGAGATTTCAGGTGGAGTTCTTTGTCATATATTTTTTTTTTAATAGTGGGTTAGGTGGGCTGCTGCCGATAATGTAAAAAAATACTACTTACGGGGTTTGCAAAGCGTATAGCGTGGCCTCGCTGCTGCTTCTTACTGGGCTCCTTTACTCGAGACCTTGGGCGGCGTGGTGTGTATTCCCAAGAAAAACAACAACAGTTTTGAGAAAACAAAGTTGTAGGTAAATATCTATATTAGATCGTAAACCTCTAAACTCTTTCTAGATCTGGTCTAAATCCTGTAAATCCTGTGTGCTTAAGTTTAAATACTCCAGTTTCATTCTCCCAAGCTCCCCCGCTCAACCAATCAAAATTCGACACGCTGAATTATCTTTGTCTCTAATTTATCAAACAACACGTCACTACTCACCTTTGCCCAACCTTCGAAGTCTCCAGACAACTCTACCTTGAACTTTTGGCCTCGATAATCTCACGGATTTAGTCTGCCTGTTGTCAACCTATTCTCTACGTGTCCCAGTCACGTACTTTTGTATTAACAGCTTTCCCATGCTTTAGAAAAATTCCATTGTTACTGTTATACCATTACTTGATGTCGTTATGCTGTTACAGAACGAATCATCCAAACAAAAGACGTCGGACGCGATACACCATGGTCAACATCCACTCACCACCAATACCGGCACAACAACAACAATTCTCCCAGGACCTCTCCCGCTTACTAACGAGGAAATACACGGGGCAGAAGACCATCCTTAGGGGGAGATTTCAACTGTTTCCTGTCAAGGAACGATGTCGAAGGAAATGCATAAAGCACACATACTATAATAATCGTCTCACGAGTGTGTTCTCGCATGCTTTTGAAACGTGCTGTAAACCTTTTACCTTATTGTATGTATTTATTTATGTACATATTATGTATTACCTTATTGTTTCTTTCATGTATGTGTTCGTCTATGTATATGCGTGGTATGAAAGTGAGAAAACCACAAATATAGCTCTCCAGCTTTCAACTTTTATTTGGGAGTGGATAAATTGTCCCACTAGTTTACAACAAAAAGCGATACTTATAGATTCTCGTGTTTGTGTAAACATCGGTGATTTTAACTGACTTAAATGTGTAAAGCTGTCAACACAATTATCACACCTGTACGGCTTCACTTCTGTGTGTGTAAACATATGTGATTTTTAGGTTTATGTAGCACATTATGTTTTTTTTTAATATTAATCGTTATTTCTTTTCAAATTCAAAACCATCACAGTACATACAAATAATTACATTGATATGATTTAATAATGGGAGTGAAAGATGTTACATATATTTTGGATGTAATTAAGAGGTCAATATGATATGACATCACACGACCAAGGACTTCCAGGAGCACCAGAGGCAACAATGAAGACAAAAGCACCGCGATATCTCAGTTTATTGAAGGGGGTGTGACGTCACAGTTTATGTTAGGGGGTGTGACTTCTCGTCTGCGTCTGTAAAGCAAAATTGACCGATGACTGGCGCCTTCCGCCTGTCACCAACAAATGTAGCAAACAAGGGAAAGGAACACTTGAAAGATGTGTCTTTCTAAATGAATATTGGAAATTCATTCATTCATTCTCACAAATTGAATTATGTTGTTTTAAAGATGGACATTGATTTCTGATTATAAAACTGTACAAACAGGTTGGCATTAAAAGTTTTGAATTGGAAAACGTGAGCATTTCTACAGGTCCACACTACATTTCTATATTCGGACATTAGAATTAGCGCTTTAGTGTAGGATTCTTGTGTTGTTTTTGACAGTGTGCTGAGCATGATAGATCTGTATATGTCTACTTTCTGTGTGTTTCTAGTGTAAGTTGTAACGCCGTTTTTGCAGGTATGATTGTGTTGCATTCGTAGAATATGTGTTCTTCCGTTTCTTGTATGCTTCGTCTGCAAAGTTGGCACTTGGCTGTCTGTCCTGATATGTGAGCTTCTCTTTCTGTTGTGGGTGTCATGCTGTATATGAGTCTGTATGTGACTTACCTTGCTTTGGGAGTGATGCGTGGATTGTAAAGTTTTGAGAAGGTGCTGGTGTAGTCTGTGAGAAAGTGGCCAGGAAATCTGGCAGGTGTAGCATTATGGTGTCCAGCACGAGAACGGAGATAGAAGCAGCAACGACGGAGATAACAGGGTTGGTTACACAGAATGTGGATCACGCAGTCTTGGTGACCGACTCTCAAAGTATGCAACAGAAGATTGATAGAGAGTGTCTGCAGCAGGAGTGGATGCAGCTCCCGACAGACTCCAATAAGGGGAAAATGCCATAAAGATAGTTTTCAGACAGATCCGTCACAACTCCTTGTCACTGATATTTTATTTGATTTGCTATTTGTCTCTTTTGAGAAATGCATATCCTTTGTCTTTTGTACATTCAAGTTGATTCCACGAATTTATATATCTTAAATAATGAGAAAATTTGGCGTTGAAAAATTAATTATTTCAAAACAGAACGTGTCAAATTTGACAATTTTGGAAGAAAAAACAATGATAATTACTAGTATTATTCTATTAAAACATCATTCATGCACAGATTAATTAAGCCACGAGATTGGAGCCTCGGTGGCTGAGTGGTTAGTGTGAACATTGCTTGATTAGAAGGATCTCAGTTCGATTTCCAGAAGTGGATATTTTCGGACCGACAAGGCTTCAATCTTCACTCCGTCTCTGTAAATGGGTATCGGATGTTTTTTTTTTTTCCGGGAAGTATAGACGACCTGGAGTGATACCGACCAGCTCACTAAACAACTTGCGTTGTCGTGGAAACATATGGTCACTAAAACCATATTCCACACATGTCTAGCAAGGCAGGGAAGTGAACCGTAACTTTTACTTGTTAGCTTTACTAGAAGCTTCACTTGTGTGTGTATGCGTGCGTGCGTGCGTGCGTGTATGTGTGGTGGTGTGTGTGTGTGTGTGTGTGTGTGTGTGTGTGTGTGTGTGTGTGTGTGTGTGTGTGTGTGTGTGTGTGTGTGTGTGTGTGTGTGTGTGTGTGTGTGTGTGTGTGTGTGTTTTTGTGTGTGTGTGTGTCACAATTTGAAACCACTTCCATAAAATATACATTTTTGAAAGGGCAAAATATTGCAGACTCAGGTCATCTTCACATATTAAAGCTGCAAATGTTTCAATGATGGAATTAAAATGCCACTTTAAGATTGAAACAAGCTGCTGTGCCGTAGCTTTGACTTTAGAACGGAATGGCTTCACTACAGTCATGGCACCTCCATATCTGCTCAGCCAGCAACCAACAAAATGTCCGTCTCGATCGTTCATACTTTTCCATAGAACACGCTGAGTTCTTCTCTCAAATGGTGGGCTACTCGATGCATAGAAAACTGTTTAATATTGAACGCGCTGAACTCTGTACAAAAGGCGTGCAGCTCATAATGGACACACCCGAGTCACTGTAACGTCCGTCACAAGCAGCATAACTGTATGTGTCAGCGACAAAACCGGACTTTAGATTAGTGAGCATGCCACAACATTAGTCGCTGTCCCCATATATGAAGCCAGGCACCACTTCCGTGAGATACTCGATCCAAATGCGGTCCAGCTTGTGGAAAATTTTTACTCGAAAACAGACAAATCATACACCATGTCCCAGGGCAAGGCCGAGGCCTGTTACCGTTCAACTAAACTCGAGAGCCAGTGGCACTGCAACACTATCTCATCTCGTGGGCACGCGAAATTCATGTCACTGGGAGAGGGATAGAGGCAGTTTAAAATCGTAACATTAAGAGAGGGAGAAAGGCAGTTTAAAATCATAATATTAAGAGAGGGTTGTTGTTGTTGATGATGGATTGCCACGAGTTGAAAGCGAGCATACTTGCCCTTTGACACATAGAATGTAGTTGGTTGTAATGGCTTTCTTGACATTCCCGGCTCTTACTGGAGAGGTTGGAGGTCGTCTGTCCCAGGCTACGCTGGGAAACTACTAGTCCAGCCCAGAAGTACTGCAATACTGGGTCTTCTATATCAGTAACAGCCACCACTACAGGGAACACGGCGATCCTAGCTTCTGTTAGCCAGTCTGTTGTCACGCAGACTGTTACCAGGCGTGACCACGAGGAGGTAGATATGCTAGGTCTTGGTCGGTTGATGGTGGGCCGACCTGCTATTGCGACCGCAGGTCGGAGGTGCTTGTGCACCCCCATTAAGAGAGGGAGAAAGGTAGTTTAAAATCGTAACATTAAGAGAGGGAGAGAGGCAGTTTAAAATCGTAACATTAAGAGAGGGAGAGAGGCAGTTTAAAATCGTAACATTAAGAGAGGGGAGAGGCAGTTTAAAATCGTAACATTAGGAGAGGGAGAGAGGTAGTTTAAAATCGTAACATTAAGTGAGGGAGAAAGGTAGTTTAAAATCGTAACATTAAGAGAGGGAGAGAGGTAGTTTAAAATCGTAACATTAAGAGAGGGAGAAAGGTATTTAAAATCGTAACATTAAGAGAGGGAGAGAGGCAGTTTAAAATCGTAACATTAAGAGAGGAAGAGAGGTAGTTTAAAATCGTAACGTTAAGAGAGGGAGAAAGGCAGTTTAAAATCGTAATATTAAAGAGGGAGAAAGGTAGTTTAAAATCGTAACGTTAAGAGAGGAGAAAGGCGTTTAAAATCGTAATATTAAGAGAGGGAGAAAGGTAGTTTAAAATCGTAACGTTTAGAGAGGAGAAAGGTAGTTTAAAATCGTAATATTAAGAGAGGGAGAAAGGCAGTTTAAAATCGTAACATTAAGAGAGGGAGAAAGGCAGTTTTAAAATCGTAACATTAAGAGAGGGAGAATGGCAGTTTAAAATCGTAACATTAAGAGAGGGGGAGAGGCAGTTTAAAATCGTAACATTAGGAGAGGGAGAGAGGTAGTTTAAAATCGTAACATTAAGTGAGGGAGAAAGGTAGTTTAAAATCGTAACATTAAGAGAGGGAGAGAGGTAGTTTAAATCGTAACATTAAGAGAGGGAGAAAGGTAGTTTAAAATCGTAACATTAAGAGAGGGAGAGAGGCAGTTTAAAATCGTAAATTAAGAGAGGAAGAGAGGTAGTTTAAAATCGTAACGTTAAGAGAGGGAGAAAGGCAGTTTAAAATCGTAATATTAAGAGAGGGAGAAAGGTAGTTTAAAATCGTAACGTTAAGAGAGGGAGAAAGGCAGTTTAAATCGTAATATTAAGAGAGGGAGAAAGGTAGTTTAAAATCGTAACGTTTAGAGAGGGAGAAAGGTAGTTTAAAATCGTAATATTAAGAGAGGGAGAAAGGCAGTTTAAAATCGTAACATTAAGAGAGGGAGAAAGGCAGTTTAAAATCGTAATATTAAGAGAGGGAGAATGGCAGTTTAAAATCGTAACATTAAAAGAGGGAGAAAGGCAGTTTAAAATCGTAATATTAAGAGAGGGAGAAAGGTAGTTTAAAATCGTAATATTAAGAGAGGGAGAAAGGTAGTTTAAAATCGTAACATTAAGAGAGGGAGAAAGGTACATGAAGTTTAAAATCGTAACATTAAGAGAGGGAGAAAGGTAGTTTAAAATCGTAACATTAAGAGAGGGAGAGATGCAGTTTAAAATCGTAACATTAAGAGAGGGAGAAAGGTAGTTTAAAATCGTAACATTAAGAGAGGGAGAAAGGTAGTTTAAAATCGTAACATTAAGAGAGGGAGAGAGAAATTTAGAGAGCAAAAAAGAGAGATGTACTTTAATATATTAAACATTAAGATATAGATAGAAGAAAGAGGATGAGAGAGAGAGAGAGAGAGAGAGAGAGAGAGAGAGAGAGTTTAAATTTCTAGCAGTAATATATAGAGATCGAGATTAAAATGAAGGAGTTGAGAAAGTTTATATTTCTAGCATCATAAGTTAACCATTTAAAATCGTAGAATGACCAGCGAGACTATTTAAAATACAAGCACGATGAGAAAAGCAGATTATAATATTGGTATGATAAGAGATACAGTTAAAAATCCTACTATTAATAAAGAAACAGTAAGAAATACTAAAAAGAAAATAAAAGCAGCTTAAAATAATGTTATGAAAGGAGAGATAGGCAATTACATTTCAAGCATTAAAATAGTGAGAGACAATCATTCTTTTTTATTTTTAAACTGAGAATCGAGTTGTGAATGGAGGCGAAGGCGCGCCTTCCAGCACCAGAGCTGGAAGTTGTCAGCGAGCGACCCACAGATGATGGCTTGCGCCAGAATCGGTGAACCAAAACCATCCAGACCCTGCTCCACCTCTCCGTGGTGCCTCTAGTAACAGACTAACCTGTCTTGTCTGGCCAAACGAGCAGGGATCGAAGAGGGAAGACAACCCGGTGCTCAAAAATGTCGTGCCGAAGTCGGATGTGTTGGGCCGAAAGTTATACCGCAAACCACAACACAACGCAGGCACGTCCACGTAGCGTCCTTTTAAGGGCGGATGACAAAGAGGAATTCTACAGTCTACGAATACTCTAGAATACCTTAGTCATCGGGCGAACGTAAGCAAGCAGCAAGCAAGTTGTGAATAGTTGTAGAATAAAGTGTAATATGGGTGTTTATAATGTCGCTATGGAGTGACTTGACTTGTTGCAGGGTTTCTTTCAAACTTCTTTCTGACCTTACTACTTGTACTTTCATTTGACACACATATATAACTCATCAATCTTTTTAGTACAAGTATAAACAAGGTCTTTATTGGTGTTACTTGACATAGCCTATCGGCGATGATGAATTGTCAAATAACGTTTGTGTGTGGCCGTTTCGTATTCATAAAGTTCTATCTGTGGTTATCTATCTATCTTGTTGACCGTATACTCCGTATAGTATTCTTAAGTACATCTGCCTGTCTCTTTCTGATAGTGCTGAGGAACTAGTATCTGAATGTGCTCAGTCTGGCCGAGTGTGGCCGAATTGTCTCGAGTCTGGCTGAGTGTAGCTGAGTCTGCCCGAGTGTAGCTAAATGTCTCTCTAGCTACTGCTCCTCGCCCCAAAAGCATTCTGGGCCTCTCCTCTCCTAATCTCCCTAGTTCCCAGGGTCTCGGGGTTTAAGTCCCAGGTGACCACACCCCCCCGACCACTGATACGGCCTAACCTACGTCTCCTGACCGTCACTATCTCTCTAGCTCCGCCTTTTTTAATTATCTCTAAAGTCTTATTACTTTAGGAGTCCTGTCGAACCTGTCCATCTTCCTAAGTCCGTCCCCTAACAACTAAAACTCGAGGCGATTTCCAATTCAGAGACTCAAAGAGTAATCACTGCTGAACGTAAAGATAACCTGGTCTTTTGATTACGCGGGGCAGTTTAGTTGTCCGCTTTCATCTCAGGTCTTCACTGGACTTCAAGGCGTCTGCCGATATAAGAGTTTCCTAGGAACCAGCGGCCGTGTCGTTGCGTTACGCAACTTTGTCGACCAGAGCAAACATCTGTCTGGCTTTAGGCTGACCACCTGTACGCATTTCACTGGTAATCTTCAAGTTGATTACGACTCAGCGACTGAGTTGGGTAGACTTAACGTCTCCTTCCTAATCCTCTGAAGAGTGTCTTTTCTACGCCGCCTAAAACTATCCTACTTCACATCGTCATCGCCTCATTCTTTTATTCTTCTGTCTATCGTCATATTCTTCTATTCTTCCATTATCGCCCATGACTGAGTCACACTATAACATATATCTCCGTCAACATTTCAGTTGAATTGATATATTCATAGATCAATTTAACTCAAAATAAAAACATAGTGTGACTGCTCTCTTTCTACTTCCTTAATGGGCTAACTAATTTCCTTTTTCTCATTGTACATCAATTATTACAACAATTAGAAATACAAATTCAACATCTATAAACTGGAATCTCAAAAGAAAAATCCATCATGTATACAATCATCTTACAACATCGCTCTGCCATGCCACTTTGTTTTGCTTTGAAGCCTCTGACTAACGTGACGTCACTCTGGACCTAGCCTGAATGTAGGCCAGCTAAATTGAGGTCATCGTCTGTTTTGTCTATGTCTAACCCACATTTCTTTCCGTCTCTTAATTTAAACTGGTAGGTTCTGTAATTGGTGTTTACATATACAACATTCATAATTCTACAACAATATCATGACATTCAATAAACATCTTTGCGACACAACATGTGTCTCATGTATACAAAACATTTTGTGGAAACATCAATTCTGAAATATTTAAGGCTCGATCGGCCTTCGCACTGTACTCTCTTAATTGCCTAATAAGACGTGTTTAGTCTTTCTTCGGCATCATATCTGTGCCAGTTCTGAAAAAGAAACAAGACCCGTCTACTCTGTTCTCTTATTCTCCCTGAACACGTGCTCTTCTGGCACTGCTAATAAAGTTGTCTGCATAGCAATACGCTTTCTTACAGAATCTCTTAGCCACAGGCTTAATTTACTGGTCAACTCATGTCGGGTCGACAGTCTTCTTATCTGTTCCTTCTCCCCGCATATTCCTAAATTTTAGGCAATTCTCCCCGTCAACATATAATTACATTTTCATAAAATTGTATTTTAAAAAATGTGCATTTCACAACATGTTTCTCCTCAAATCATACACCCCACAGTCTTGGACAGACCGAACATTGAAGCATAGAGTAATCACAAACACATAGCAATCAAAATTATGACTTAAATTTGATACAGAATCTAGTCTGTCTAGACTTCCATTAAACTATCCACAACACACTTCATACACACATGTGTACATCTCACAATGCTGTTCCACACTTGGAATTCCTATATAACTCATAGAGTCTCTCCACTCGGGTCACTGACTCTCTCTTCTTAGTCTCCTAAGACTCTCTCCATGCATACTCTATTTCCTGTAAATTCTAAGTTCTCTTAACTTGACTCAAACTTTTTTTAAACCGATGTAAACATGGTTACCATTTTGTTTGTTTACTTCAGGTGACTCACTAACATCTTCATACATATAGTTCTGTCTCCTCATTAAGGCAACAGTACATTTACAGACTCCTACTCATCATTCAGTGCACACTGACATTATACATATAAAATTCGTCTAAAAGTTAGTAGACTCTTACACCTTATTAGTTACAACATCCACAAGTAAAATAATTACAATTCTTAATATGTATGTTTCTTCTTTTTGTATCTTTTATCTCTTCCATCACTAGTGGTTGTCAGGTCTCCTCTTTCTGACCTATGATCTTCTCTGAATCTGTTACCTTTATCTATTTCTTTCTGGTGGTCAAAAAACTCTTGCCGTCGTCCCAATCGTATGGCAAAAGGCAGGTCTACTTTGACTCTTTCATCGTCTTTTCTTCTTCTTTCAGCGATAATGGCATCACGTTCTGGTGTTCCCAATGGCCAAAATTTCACTTGCTCTGCCTTTTCTATTTGGGTCTTTTCAAACTCTTCATTTATGGCAGCAACCCTCCTTTCTCGTATTGTAGGCAATCTGTCAGTTTCAGGACGTTTCTTGCTACCTTTTACCCCATCTGCCATATCCTCTAATTCCTTGTCCATTTCACGCGCATATTTATCAGCTGCTTTCTCTAATGCATGAAACACTGCTAGTTCGTTAATTTTCTTCTCAGCACTTTTACTTACAACCTCTACACTATTTGTATCACTGTTGCGTTCTATCCTATCAAGTTTCCCTTTCTCGTTTTCCTTCTTCAAATTTTCTGTAGTAGATTTCTTTCGCCTTAGAGACGCTACCTCTTCCTCTAAGTCAGACTTCTCTCGTATTAGGTTCTTTACTTTGTCATCTACTTCTGATTTCTCCTTTCTTAAACTTACAACTAAATCCTTGGACACTTTAACTTCACCTAAAAGTTGGCTATTCTGTGCTTTCATCTCATCAACTTCTCGAATCATACATACACTGTGTCTGTCAGTCTCAGACTCTTGTTCTTCAAGCTCTTTAATTCTTGTCTCTAGACACTTGTTTTTGCACTCTAGCCTATCTACTGTGTCTTTCAGCTCTAGTAGCATCAACTCATCTCTTTCACTTCTCTTTTCCATAATTCTTATCTCGGCATCTTTTCTTGATATCACATCTTCTAGGATGTTTGTAGCCACACAGGCGTCTCTAACTTGTTTCTTCACCTCCCTCGTTTGTGTTATCTTATCATTATGTTTAGTTTGTCCTCTAACCTCTACAGTCTGTGTTTGTGCACTGCTTACCTGTGTCACTAATACTTCTCTATCAGTACCTTCTGTTTGTGTAGCACTGTCGATCATTCTGTTCTCAGTCTCTTCTAATTCCTTCTCCTTTCTGATTAATTTGTATTGTTTCAGGCTAGACAGCCTGTTTGTCTTGATGTTTGGGCCGTTTGATTTGGACCACTTGGTCGTTCTCGCATCCACGTGCTTGGTTGCGCGCTTCTCTTTGACTCCAGAGGGATCTTGCCAACCACGCCTGGGTGTTGGGTTAACATGATGTGTCCAAAGTTTGATTTACCATTCACTTTATTCATTTCAATCCTGTCTACACTATTTATTTCATAGCTCTTACGTCCAGCAGTTTGTCTTTTGTCATTCCATCTCCACCTAGATTCCTGGGGTGCTAATCTTCTTCCGTGAACATGCCTTGTTTCCCTTCTCACTGCATATACTTCTTTACTCAATTCACTAGTCGTCCCTTATTTCTCCATCTAATACTCGCTTGATTAACTTCCCTAGGCTTTTCTACTATTTTTCTTTTATTAAACCATTCACTGATGGTTGGGCTTTCTTCAGGTAGGTTTAAATTCAATTTCTTCATGAACCCGATTTCTTTAATAGAGACATTAATCGCTTCATCTAGCGTCTCAGGGTTCAGCCTCGCTAAGTGTAGTTTTAGATCTGTGGATATTAGTCCATCTATAAAAGTCTCTATTAATTGTCTACCAAAACTTTTCTAAACCAGATTCCTCTGCTAGCTCTAAAAGTCTATTACTGTATGCAGTTATTGTCTCTCCTCTTTCTTGTTTAAACTTCCTCAAAAGTATGAAAGCAGTGTAGGCATCTCCTACAGCAGCATACCTAGTTTTTAATTCTATCTTGAGGGACTTCCATGTGCTTGAAGGTTCATTCTTTAGCCTTCTCTGGATGAAGTCAGATACTTCGCCTCTACTTGTTTTAAAAGCTATTAATTTCTTGTCTTCCTCATTTATAGGAAAAATGAGAGCATACTTTTCAATTTCTGCCATCCATTGTCTGAACATGGATGGGTCGCCAGAGTAATTTGAGATACTGGCACTCATTTCTTGCTGTCTAAAACTATTTTCTAAACCGGTGATGACTCTACTAATTTCTTGCAGGGTCTGCAAAGTGGGAGTCATGCCTCTCTTCATCTTGATAATTAATTAATTAATTATAAATTAAGTATAAATTAACACACAAGTTATTTAGATCAGTCAAAGAATTTCTACTTTCTTCCACTAACACTCAAGAAAAAACTTATTTACTTCACACAACCTTGTTACAACATATCATATGCATCTCTAAAATATATAAGAAAAATCCAACTTACATGCTTCTGAAGTCCATGGAATACCTAACACACTTATAACATCCTAACAACTACACAATAATATACTAATTTAAAACAATAATTAACTACTTAGTCTTCTTTCAGGTTCTCAATGTGGACATCATTTTCACATTTTGTTCTCTCTGTCTATTTCACTTTTACTTCTTTCCTTACAGGAAGTTCTACTTTATGAATATGAATGTTCACTTCTACTTTGATATAGCTCGGGGAAAGATCACTGCGGGTTGGCACTTCTAGTCGCTTCTTCGGGATTTTAAGATAAACAGGGTGTAGTCTCACAAACAGGCAGCCATTCTTACGCTGGACTTCGATGTACTATTTTGGACACAGATGGCTAGGCTTGATTAACTTCTGTAGACAAGGTTCGCTGGTGTGTTGTACACAAACACATTACTAGGCTCAACTTCATGGGTACTTGCAAATTATGAGGACGGCACTCGTTGCTGGAAGTACTTCTTGGTTATACTGGAAGTACGTAGGTGGACGTCTTGGTTAATTAAGAGAAAATTCTTACTCTTTTTTTTTTCTCTCCAGGTCCTTTCTAAAGAATAGAATCCTGCGTCACGGCAACAGAAAGTAATGGATGTTGCAGGGTTTCTTTCAAACTTCTTTCTGACCTTACTACTTGTACTTTCATTTGACACACATATATAACTCATCAATCTTTTTAGTACAAGTATAAACAAGGTCTTTATTGGTGTTACTTGACATAGCCTATCGGCGATGATGAATTGTCAAATAACGTTTGTGTGTGGCCGTTTCGTATTCATAAAGTTCTATCTGTGGTTATCTATCTATCTTGTTGACCGTATACTCCGTATAGTATTCTTAAGTACATCTGCCTGTCTCTTTCTGATAGTGCTGAGGAACTAGTATCTGAATGTGCTCAGTCTGGCCGAGTGTGGCCGAATTGTCTCGAGTCTGGCTGAGTGTAGCTGAGTCTGCCCGAGTGTAGCTAAATGTCTCTCTAGCTACTGCTCCTCGCCCCAAAAGCATTCTGGGCCTCTCCTCTCCTAATCTCCCTAGTTCCCAGGGTCTCGGGGTTTAAGTCCCAGGTGACCACACCCCCCCGACCACTGATACGGCCTAACCTACGTCTCCTGACCGTCACTATCTCTCTAGCTCCGCCTTTTTTAATTATCTCTAAAGTCTTATTACTTTAGGAGTCCTGTCGAACCTGTCCATCTTCCTAAGTCCGTCCCCTAACAACTAAAACTCGAGGCGATTTCCAATTCAGAGACTCAAAGAGTAATCACTGCTGAACGTAAAGATAACCTGGTCTTTTGATTACGCGGGGCAGTTTAGTTGTCCGCTTTCATCTCAGGTCTTCACTGGACTTCAAGGCGTCTGCCGATATAAGAGTTTCCTAGGAACCAGCGGCCGTGTCGTTGCGTTACGCAACTTTGTCGACCAGAGCAAACATCTGTCTGGCTTTAGGCTGACCACCTGTACGCATTTCACTGGTAATCTTCAAGTTGATTACGACTCAGCGACTGAGTTGGGTAGACTTAACGTCTCCTTCCTAATCCTCTGAAGAGTGTCTTTTCTACGCCGCCTAAAACTATCCTACTTCACATCGTCATCGCCTCATTCTTTTATTCTTCTGTCTATCGTCATATTCTTCTATTCTTCCATTATCGCCCATGACTGAGTCACACTATAACAGACTAATATTTTGGAAATGAAATCACCGTTTGATGAAATTTACATCACATTATGTGTCCACAATCCAGTCACAAATATAACACAGTAAGCCGCTATTACAGGAACCGCGATAGTTCAGTGGTTAGTGAACTGGACTACAAAGGACAAGGGGTAGGGTTCGATCCCAAATGACGGCTTTCGGGTTCACTCAGCCTTAAATGGGTACCGGACTTTTTTCTGGGAAAGTGAAGCAGCACGGGCGTAATACCGACCACATTACACCAAGAATCACGTGCTGAAGGTCTGTAAAATTTATGGTCACTAACACCATATTCCCTATACGCCACTTGGCGTGACGGGGGTACTTTACTTTTTTTTTTTTAAGCCGCTATTATATTCACTGTTTCATTGCTGAAGGAAAATGCTGTTATACAATGCAAACAGGATATTTTTTTTTAAATAAGTCTTCGGTAATGATAGCAAATATAGAGAAGAAGTTATTCAACAATTTATGTTGAAATGTCCAGACTCACAAGTCTCCCACCGCAATGAGGCTATGACTTTTTTTTGACAAGTTTCGTGCTACGGATAGTGTTGTAGATGCATACGGATCTGGAGGGCCTTCAACTTTAGAAGACACAGAACTTGATATGTAAACCAGAATTACAATGAGCCCTAATAAATCTTTAAGGTGGTTGCTTCAACATGCAAACTTTTCCAATGAATACCGTCTACATGGTTCTGAAGTGTTAGCTACACTATCGTCCTTACAGATTAATTGAATCGTCTTAATTCCATGCAAGAGATTGTGAATCCAGATTGAACTACTGCATGTGGTTTCAGAACCTTATCTCTGAACAAGGTGATGAAATCCTTGACGTGACATTCTTCACTGATGAGGCACGGTTTCATCTCTCCGGTTGCGTCAACAAGTAAGAACACCGTATGTAGAGCAGTAAAAAAAACCTGCATGAATTACATCAAGTACCGCTTTACGTTCAGAAAGTCGTATGCGGATAATTGGGAAACATTTTTTTCAATGCAACAATCAACGCAGAACATTACCATACTTTAATGCTGGAATCATTCATAGCCCACCTTACAGAGCGGGAAATTAAAGAAGCTCGGTTTCTGGAGGATGGGGCAACAGCACACACATCCGCAACAACACCACTTACTTATTAGGAAAGCGTATTCACAAATCGCATTATTTCATTTGTAATCTGGCCTGCTCGTTCACCAGACATAACCCCGCCTAATTATTATCTGTGGGGGTGAGCTGAAAAGAAATATTTATCGAATATTCTGAAGACAGATAATGACCTGAAGGCAGAAATCGACACCCAGAGATAATAAATATCACCGGTCATTATCCAGAAGGTTTTTGTAGATAAACATCAGGCATACCAAGAGTTATTAACCACCTACTGCCCATACCAGAACAGACTCCCTTAACAGAGGAATCAGGATTGTCAATACAAATACATACAGAAGTGAAAGGAATACTCGACAAGCAGGAACAGAAGAGTCAACAGCGTAAAGCAACCACTTTCAGTTTCTTGGATGAAGAATACACACACGACCTATGGATTCGTGTGTACACCGTTGGGTCAGCAGGAATGCGGTAAAGAATGGGGGAGCAGTTGCCTACATAAAGTACCAAAATAACACTAGTGAAATAAACACAAACACAACAGGGAAATATTGTCACAATTACGATGCAGAAATCCAGGCAATAAAGTTGGCAATAGAAAAAATGCTGAACAGTAATCTTAGCTCACAACCTGTAGTGTTTCTTAGCTCACAACCTGTAGTGTTTTTGACAGATACAAGATCAGTACTCCAAGCAGCACCGCAATCCAGAAAATTGTCACACCTGCAAACTTTATTGACTGAACTATGCAGGCGACACAGGATTGCCAGGCAGTGGTCTCACCTCACTGTGGAATACCAGGAAACGAGAGAGCAGATCAGCTGGCAAAAGAAGGTGAAATAGGCACACAACCAGATGCACTGGTCACATACCGTCATAAAAAACAGATAATCAAATTAATCAGAAGAAAACATGCCCCAAATCGGGATACTTTTCATAATATGAATAGATGGGAACAAGTTATATATTAAACATTAAGATATAGATAGAAGAAAGAGAATGAGAGATAGCATTTTAAATTTCTAGCATTAATAGATAGAGAGTAAAATGTAGGAGTTAAGAGAGTTGAGAGAGTTTATATTTCTAGCATCAAAAGTTCACCTTTTGAAAATCCAAAATAACCAGAGAGACAATTTATATTACTAGCATGAAGAGAAAAGCAGTTTAAAATCTTAGTATGAAAAGAGATACAGTTAAAAGTCCTACTATTAAGAAAGAAACAGTTAATAATGCTAATATGAAAATGAAAGCAGCTTAAAATCCTGATATGAAAATAGCAATAGACAATTACATCTCAAGCATTAACATAGAGGACAGTCATTCTTTTTTATGTTTTAATGAGAATCAAGTTCTGAATAGTTATCAAACTTGTAGTAACAAGTGGTATATAGGGTGTTTATAATGTCTCTGTACGGTCGATCAATGTCTAGAAAAGACAGGGGGAGCAGGGGTCTACATAGAAAAAGTTGCTACATCTGCAAACTTTATTGACTGAACTCTACAAACACCACAGGATTGTCCTACAGTGGATCCCAACTCACTATGGAACAACAGGAAGCTAGAGAGCAGATCAGCTTTCAAAAGAATGTGCAACAGACACGTAACCAGATGCGCCGGTTACATACCATCATAAGATACAGATAATCAAATCAATTAGAAGATCAAATGCTCCAAATCAGGATGCATTTCATAATATGAATAGATGGGAACAAGTTATCATTATATGCATTAAAACAGGACACAATTGACTCCACAGTCACGTGTCTACAAAATTCAAGATCGGTACCTCAACTACATGTACATGTGTACAGGCGCCCCAGACAGCGGAACGCATATTTCAAGAATGCACTAAATATAATAGACTGAGGAAAGTCCACTTATACCATTAATACATTAATACATACACTACAGTCAAGACTAGATGCACCACTGCAAGAATGACAAAACACGGTAACATGTATACAGGAAACCACATTGCAGTTAAGGACAATACTTCAGGCGAACGAAAGATAGATATATAGATCCAGAAGGTTTTCGAAATAGTAAGAGACAAGTCTCAGAATGTCTTGAGTCCTGCTGTGGATATTTTGAACACATGCTGTGAACACAACTCCATCGTGTGAACAACTTCTTTACCCAATACAAGCCAGCCAACAGCAGTAGTAAGTATATTAATACCTCAAATTATGTTACTTAAGGAAGATAACTTTTGGTTTAAAAATAAATAATAAATAATTGATATTTTCAACTATAAATTAAGTAACGATACATTTATTTTAGTTTGATCCATTAAAATGTGTTATTTCTTATAGATATTATCAATGAACATGCAGAGGTTATGTAAAAACTATTATGTGGAAAGTGATATGCATATGAATAAGACTTTAGAAAACTGACAACATATCCATATTTAAAAAAATCACTATTAATCTAACAGGAGTTGCTTCCCCTTTAATAAAGCATTATCACTTTTAATTTGTTAGGAAAATTATATATTAACATTTTCATCAACAATTCAACGGTAGAACACTATTTTGCTTTTATGTTTGATATGTTAGAACGAACCGTGCTTGTAAATATTATGCAACATTTAAATATATATATTCTTCAAAGAATTATTATTTTCATAGCTGATAATCTACTGTATAAAGTTTCTAAGCTTTTTATAGATGACAGGTGCAAAAGGATTTAATTTACAAAAATTAACTAATGCCGTCTCATCATTTCACTGTAGAATCTTGAAGAGATAATTTTAGAGAGAGAGAGAGAGAGAGAGAGGAGAGAGAGAGAGAGAGAGAGAGAGGTATCAATTACACAAAAAAATACTAAGCAGTTGAAATTTCAAAATTCTAGTAGAAAAAGGAAGGGGAGTTGGAGATATACAATTGCACATAATTCATGTCACTGGGAGAGGGAGAGAGGCAGTTTAAAATCCTAACAATAAGAGAGAGAGAGCGAAAAAGATAGATGCAGTTACATATATTAAATATTTAGATATAGATTGTAGAATGAGAGAGAGGCAGTTTAAATTTCTAGTAGTAATAGATATAGAGTAAAATGTAGGAGTTAAGAGAGCTGAGAGAGTTTATATTTCTAGCATGAAAAGTTAACTTTTGAAAATTCTAGAAAGACCAGAGAGAAAATCTAAAATACTAGCGTGAAGAGGAAAAGCAGTTTAAAATCTTAGTATGAAAAGAGATACAGTTAAAAAGTCAACTATTAAGAAAGAAACAGTTAATAATGCTAATATGAAAATGAAAGCAGCTTAAAATCCTGATAAAAAATAGCTATAGACAATTACATCTAAAGCATTAAAATAGAGAGGACAGTAACTCTTTTTTATGTTTTAATTGAGAATCAAGTTCTGAATAGTTTATCAAACTTGTAGTAACAAGTGTTATATAGGGTGTTATAATGTCTCTGTGCGGTGACTCGATCAATATATAGAAAAGAAAGGGAGAGCATAGAGTACTCAAAAAATAACACTAGGGATATGGAAAAGATAGCAACAAGGAAATATTTTCACAATTACGATGCAGAAATGCAAGCAATAAAGTTGGGAATAGATAAACTGCTGAACAGTAATCTTAGCCAACAGCCTGTAGAGTTTTTGACAGATACAATATCAAATGCTCCAGGCACTGCAATCCAGAAAGTTGATACATCTGCAAACTTTATTGACTGAACTCTACAAACACCACAGGATTCCCCTGCAGTGGATCCCATCTCACTATGGAATACCAGGAAACTAGAGAGCAGATCAGCTTTCAAAAGAAGGTGCAACATGCACACAACCAGATGCGCCGGTTACCTACCATCATAACAACCAGATAATCAAATCAATCAGAAGATCAAATGCTCCAAATTAGGACGCCTTTCATAATATGAATAGATGGGAACAAGTTATCATTATACGCATTAGAAAAGGACACGATTGACTCCACAGTCACGTGACTACAAAATTCAAGATCGGTACCTCAAATACATGTACATGTGTACAGGCGCCCCAGACAGCGGAACGCATATTTCAAGAATGCACTAAATATAATAGACTGAGGAAAGTCCACTTATACCATTAATACCACACTACAATCAAGACTATATGCACCAACTGCAAGAATGACAAAAGACGGCAACATGTATACAGGAAACCACATTGCAGATATAGACAATACTTCAGGCGAACGAAAGATAGATATATAGATCCAGAAGGTTTTCGAAATAGTAAGAGACAAGTCAAAATGTCTTGAGTCCTGCTGTGGATATTTTGAACACATGCTGTGAACACAACTCCATCGTGTGAACAACTTCTTTACCCAATACAAGCCAGCCAAGAGCAGTAGCATGTATATTAATACAAACTCGTGTTACTTAAGGAAGATAACTTTTGGTTTAAAATAAATAATAAATAATTGATATTTTCAACTACAAAGTGACGATACATTTCTTTAAGATAGATACATTAATAATTGTCATTTCTTATAGATTTTATCAAGGACCATGCAGAGTTATGTGAAAACTATTTTTTTTGTAAAGTGATATGCATATGAATAAGACTTTAAATAACTGACAACATATCCATATTTAAATAAAATCACTATTAATCTAACAGGAGTTGCTTCCCCTTTAATAAAGCATTATCACTTTTAATTTGTTAGGTAGATTATATATTAACATTTTCATCAACAATTCAACGGTAAAACACTTTTTTGCTTTTAGGTTTGATATTAGAACGAACCGTGCCTGTAAATATTATGCAACATTTAAATATAAATATTCTTCAAAGAATTATTATTTTTCATAGCTGATAATCAACTGTATAAAGTTTCTAAGCATTTTTATAGATGACAAGTGCAAAAGGATTTAATTTACAAAAATTAACTAATGCCGTCTCATCATTTCACTGTAGAATCTTGAAGAGATAATTTTAGAGAGAGAAAGGTACCAATAACACAAAAAAATACTAAGCAGTTGAAATTTCAAAATTCTAGTAGAAAAAGGAAGGGAGTTGGAGATATACAATTGCACATAATTCATGTCACTGGGAGAGAGAGAGAGACAGTTTAAAATCCTAACATTAAGAGAGAGAGAGAGAGCGAAAAAGATAGATGCAGTTACATATATTAAACATTTAGATATAGATTGTAGAATGAGAGAGAGGCAGTTTAAATTTCTAGCAGTAATAGATATAGAGTAAAATGTAGGAGTTAAGAGAGTTGAGAGAGTTCATATTTCTAGCATGAAAAGTTAACTTTGAAAATCCTAGAATGACCAGAGAGAAAATCTAAAATTCCAGCATGAAAAGAAAAGCAGTTTAAAATCTTAGTATGAAAAGAGATACAGTTAAAAAGTCTACTATTAAGAAAGAAACAGTAATAATGCTAATATGAAAATGAAAGCAGCTTAAAATCCTGATATGAAAATAACGATAGACAATTACATCTAAAGCATTAAAATAGAGAGACAGTCATTCTTTTTTATGTTTTAATTGAGAATCAAGTTCTGAATAGTTTATCAAACTTGTAGTAAAAAGTGTTATATAGGGTGTTTATAATGTCTCTGTGCGGTGACTCGATCAATATATAGAAAAGAAAGGGAGAGCATAGAGTAATCAAAAAATAACACTAGGGATATGGAAAAGATAGCAACAGGGAAATATTTTCACAATTACGATGCAGAAATGCAAGCAATAAAGTTGGGAATAGATAAACTGCTGAACAGTAATCTTAGCCAACAGCCTGTAGAGTTTTTGACAGATGCAAGATCAAATGCTCCAGGTACTGCATTCCAGAACGTTGATACATCTGCAAACTTTATTGACTGAACTTTACAAACACCACAGGATTGCACTGCAGTGGATTCCATCTCACTATGGAATACCAGGAAACTAGAGAGCAGATCAGCTTCAAAAGAAGGTGCAACAGGTACACAACAGATGCGCCGGTTACCTACCATCATAACAACCAGATAATCAAATCAATCAGAAGATCAAATGCTCCAAATTAGGACGCCTTTCATAATATGAATAGATGGGAACAAGTTATCATTATACGCATTAGAACAGGACACGATTGACTCCACAGTCACGTGACTACAAAATTCAAGATCGGTACCTCAAATACATGTAGATGTGTACAGGCGCCCCAGACAGCGGAACGCATATTTCAATAATGCACTAAATATAATAGACTGAGAAAAGTCCACTTATACCATTAATACAGCACTACAGACAAGACTAGATGCACCACTGCAAGAATGACAAAAGACGGTAACATGTATACAGGAAACCACATTGCAGATATAGACAATATTCAGGCGAACGAAAGATAGATATATAGATCCAGAAGGTTTCGAAATAGTAAGAGACAAGTCTCAGAAGTCTTGAGTCCTGCTGTGGATATTTTGAACACATGCTGTGAACACAACTCCATCGTGTGAACAACTTCTTTACCCAATACAAGCCAGCCAAGAGCAGTAGCATGTATATTAATACAAACTCGTGTTACTTAAGGAAGATAACTTTTGGTTAAAAATAAATAATAAATAATTGATATTTTCAACTACAAAGTGACGATACATTTCTTTAAGATAGATACATTAATAATTGTCATTTCTTATAGATTTTATCAAGGACCATGCAGAGTTTATGTGAAAACTATTTTTTTTGTAAAGTGATATGCATATGAATAAGACTTAAATAACTGACAACATATCCATATTTAAATAAAATCACTATTAATCTAACAGGAGTTGCTTCCCCTTTAATAAAGCATTATCACTTGTAATTTGTTAGGCAGATTATATATTAACATTTTCATCAACAATTCAACGGTAAAACACTTTTTTGCTTTTAGGTTTGATATGTTAGAACGAACCGTGCCTGTAAATATTATGCAACATTTAAATATAAATATTCTTCAAAGAATTATTATTTTTCATAGCTGATAATCAACTGTATAAAGTTTCTAAGCATTTTTATAGATGACAAGTGCAAAAGGATTTAATTTACAAAAATTAACTAATGCCGTCTCATCATTTCACTGTAGAATCTTGAAGAGATAATTTTAGAGAGAGAAAGAGAGGTACCAATAACACAAAAAAATACTAAGCAGTTGAAATTTCAAAATTCTAGTAGAAAAAGGAAGGGGAGTTGGAGATATACAATTGCACATAATTCATGTCATGGGAGAGAGAGAGAGAGAGAGACAGTTTAAAATCCTAACATTAAGAGAGAGAGAGAGCGAAAAAGATAGATGCAGTTACATATATTAAACATTTAGATATAGATTGTAGAATGAGAGAGAGGCAGTTTAAATTTCTAGCAGTAATAGATATAGAGTAAAATGTAGGAGTTAAGAGAGTTGAGAGAGTTCATATTTCTAGCATGAAAAGTTAACTTTTGAAAATCCTAGAATGACCAGAGAGAAAATCTAAAATTCCAGCATGAAAAGAAAAGCAGTTTAAAATCTTAGTATGAAAAGAGATACAGTTAAAAAGTCTACTATTAAGAAAGAAACAGTTAATAATGCTAATATGAAAATGAAAGCAGCTTAAAATCCTGATATGAAAATAACGATAGACAATTACATCTAAAGCATTAAAATAGAGAGACAGTCATTCTTTTTTATGTTTAATTGAGAATCAAGTTCTGAATAGTTTATCAAACTTGTAGTAAAAAGTGTTATATAGGGTGTTTATAATGTCTCTGTGCGGTGACTCGATCAATATATAGAAAAGAAAGGGAGAGCATAGAGTAATCAAAAAATAACACTAGGGATATGGAAAAGATAGCAACAGGGAAATATTTTCACAATTACGATGCAGAAATGCAAGCAATAAAGTTGGGAATAGATAAACTGCTGAACAGTAATCTTAGCCAACAGCCTGTAGAGTTTTTGACAGATGCAAGATCAAATGCTCCAGGTACTGCATTCCAGAACGTTGATACATCTGCAAACTTTATTGACTGAACTTTACAAACACCAAAGGATTGCACTGCAGTGGTTTCCATCTCACTATGGAATACCAGGAAACTAGAGAGCAGATCAGCTTTCAAAAGAAGGTGCAACAGGTACACAACCAGATGCGCCGGTTACCTACCATCATAACAACCAGATAATCAAATCAATCAGAAGATCAAATGCTCCAAATTAGGACGCCTTTCATAATATGAATAGATGGGAACAAGTTATCATTATACGCATTAGAAAAGGACACGATTGACTCCACAGTCACGTGACTACAAAATTCAAGATCGGTACCTCAAATACATGTAGATGTGTACAGGCGCCCCAGACAGCGGAACGCATATTTCAATAATGCACTAAATATAATAGACTGAGAAAAGTCCACTTATACCATTAATACAGCACTACAGACAAGACTAGATGCACCACTGCAAGAATGACAAAAGACGGTAACATGTATACAGGAAACCACATTGCAGATATAGACAATACTTCAGGCGAACGAAAGATAGATATATAGATCCAGAAGGTTTTCGAAATAGTAAGAGACAAGTCTCAGAATGTCTTGAGTCCTGCTGTGGATATTTTGAACACATGCTGTGAACACAACTCCATCGTGTGAACAACTTCTTTACCCAATACAAGCCAGCCAAGAGCAGTAGCATGTATATAATTACAAACTCGTGTTACTAAAGGAAGATAACTTTTGATTTAAAAATAAATAATCAATAAATGATATTTTTAACTACAAAGTGACGATACATTTCTTTTAGATTGATACATTAATAACTGTCATTTCTTATAGATATTATCAAGGACTATGCAGAGTTTATGTGAAAAGTATTTTTATTGAAAGCGATATGCATATGAATAATACTTTAGATAACTTACAACAAATCTATATTTAAATAAAATCACTATTAATCTAACAGGAGTTGTTTCCCTTTTAATAAAGCATTATCACTTTTAATTTGTCAGGCAGATTATATATTAACATTTTCATCAACAATTCAACGGTAGAACACTTTTTTGCTTTTATGTTTGATATGTTAGAACGAACGTGCCTGTAAATATTATGCAACATTTAAATATAGATATTCTTCAAAGAATTATTATTTTTCATAGCTGACAATCAACTGTATAAAGTTTCTAAGCATTTTTATAGATGACAAATGCAAAAGGATTTAATTTACAAAAATTAACTAATGCCGTCTCATCATTTCACTGTAGAATCTTGAAGAGATAATTTTAGAGAGTGAAAGGTACCAATAAACAAAAAAAATACTAAGCAGTTGAAATTTCAAAATTCTAGTAGAAAAGGAAGGGGAGTTGGAGATATACAATTGCACATAATTCATGTCACTGGGAGAGGGAGAGAGGCAGTTTAAAATCCTAACGTTAAGAGAGAGAGAGCGAAAAAGATAGATGCAGTTCCATATATTAAACATTTAGATATAGATGTAGAATGAGAGAGAGGCAGTTTAAATTTCTAGCAGTAATAGATATAGAGTAAAATGTAGGAGTTGAGAGAGTGAGAGAGTTATATTTCTAGCATGAAAAGTTAACTTTTGAAAATCCTAGAATGACCAGAGAGAAAATCTAAAATACCAGCATAAAGAGAAAAGCAGTTTAAATCTTAGTATATAAAGAGATACAGTTAAAAAATCTACTATTAAGACAGAAACAGTTAATAATGCTAATATGAAAATGAAAGCAGATTAAAATCCTGTTATGAAACTAGAGATAGACAATTGCATCTCAAATGAATAAGATAGCAACAGGGAAATATTTTCACAATTACGATGCAGAAATGCGAACAATAAAGTTGGGAATAGAAAAAAACTGCTGAACAGTAATCTTAGCCCACAGCCTTTATAGCTTTTGACAGATGCAAGATCAAATGCTCCAGGCAAAGCAATCCAGAAAGTTGTTACATCTGCAAACTTTATTGACTGAACTCTACAAACACCCAAGGATTGCCCTGCAGTGCATCCCATCTCACTATGGAATACCAGGAAACTAGAGAGCAGATCAGCTTCAAAAGAAGGTGCAACAGGTACACAACCAGATGCGCCGGTTACATACCATCATAAGATACAGATAATCAAATCAATCAGAAGATCAAATGCTCCAAATCAGGATGCCTTTCATAATATGAATAGATGGGAACAAGTTATCATTATACACATTAGAACAGTGCACGATTGAATCCACAGTCACGTGACTACAAAATTCAAGATCGGTACCTAAATTACATGTAGATGTGTACAGGCGCCCCAGACAGCGGAACGCATATTTCAATAATGCACTAAATATAATAGACTGAGGAAAGTCCACTTATACAATTAATACATCCACTACAGTCAAGACTATATGCACCAACTGCAAGAATGACAAAAGACGGTAACATTTTTACAGGAAACAACATTGCAGTTATGGATAATACTTCAGGCGAACGAAAGATAGATATATAGATCCAGAAGGTTTACAAAAATAGTAAGAGAAAAGTCTCAGAATATCTTGAGGCCTGTGCTGGATATTTTGAACACATGCTGTAAACACAGCTTCATTCCGTGAACAGCTTCTTTACCTAATACAAGCCAACCTAATACAAGCCAGCCAACAGCATAGTATCTAGACGAAAACCACACATTTTATATACAGTTTCACGTAATTTCAAAAATATGTTCACTGCACTGGATCTTATGCAGCCTCGTTTTCTTATTTAAGACAGAAGTTGACCTTTCTGTGATCAAAGGAAGATAACTTTTAATTTTTGAGAAAATTTATAAATAATTAATATTTGCACCACAAATTAAGGAAATGTACGTTTCTTTTGATTTGATACTTTAGTATTGGCAATTTCTTATTGAAATTTTTAAAGATATTGCAAATTTTAGGAGAAAATTATTTTCTGTGAAACAGTATGCAAATAAACAAAACTTTTGACAATTTACAATTCCAATATATCGACGTATAAAGAATTCTAAACTATTAATCTAACAGGAGTTGTTTCCCTTATAATAAAGCAAGATAATTTTTAATTTCTAAAGCATATAAGTTTATATTAACATTTTCATCAACAATTCAACGGTAGAACTTTTTTGCATTTAAGTTTGATAAGTTAGAACGAATCATGCCTGTAAATATTATGCAACATTTAAATATATGTTCTTCAAAGAATTATTATATTTCTTAGCTGATAATCACTGTTTAAAGTTTCTAAACATTTTTATAGATCACATGTCCAAAGAAGTTAATTTACAAAAATTAGCTGATGCCGACTCATCACTTCACTGTAGAGTCTAAAAGGTAATGTTAGAGAGATAGAGGTATAAAAAAAAAGAAAATATTATGCAGTTGAAATTTCAAAATTGTAGTAGAAAAAGGGAGAGGAGTTGGAGATAGACAATTGCGCATAATTCATATCACTGGAGATGGAGAGGGGCAGTTTAAAAGTCTAAAATTAAGAGAGTGAGAGAGAGAGAGAAAGACAGACAGAGCGAAAAAAAGAGATGCAGTTATATATATTAAACATTAATGATATAGATAGAAGAAGGAGAATGAGAGATAGGCATTTTAAATTTCTAGCATTAATAGATAGAGATTAAAATATAAGAGTTAAGAGAGTTGGGAAAGTTTATATTTCTAGCATCAAAGGTCAACATTTTGAAAATCCTACAATGACCAGAGAGATCATTTAAAATACTAGCATGAAGATAAAACCAGTTTAAAATCTTAGTATGAACAGAAATATATTTAAAAGTCCTACTATTAAGAAAGAAACGGTTAATAATGCTAATATGAAAATGAAAGCAGCTTAAAATCCTGATATGAAAATAACGATAGACAATTACATCTAAAGCATTAAAATAGAGAGACAGTCATTCTTTTTTATGTTTTAATTGAGAA
The DNA here is from genome assembly GCA_032433765.1 of Megaustenia siamemsis. NCBI lineage: Eukaryota > Metazoa > Mollusca > Gastropoda > Stylommatophora > Ariophantidae > Megaustenia > Megaustenia siamemsis. The sequence continues at coordinate 60,603,782 of JAVIAB010000108.1, forward strand.
TCAAGTTCTTGAATAGTTTATCAAACTTGTAGTAACAAATGTTATATAGGGTGTTTATAATGTCTCTGTGCGGTGACTCGATCAATATATAGAAAAGAAAGGGAGAGCATAGAGTATTCAAAAAATAACACTAGGGATATGGAAAAGATAGCAGCAGGGAAATATTATCACAATTACGATGCAGAAATGCAAGCGATATAGTTGGCAATAGAAAAACTGCTGAACAGCAATCTTAGCCAACAGCATGTATAGTTTTCGACAGATGAAAGATAAATGCTCCGGGCACAGAAATCCAGAAAGTTGTTACATCTGCACTTTATTGACTGAACTCTACAAACACACACAGGATTGCCCTACAGTGCATCCCATCTCACTATGGAATATCAGGAAACTAGAGAGCAGATCAGCTTTCAAAAGAAGGTGCAACATGCACACAACCAGATGCGCCGGTTACCTACCATCATAACAACCAGATAATTAAATCAATCAGAAGATCAAATGCTCCAAACCAGGATGCATTTCATAATATGAATAGATGCGAACAAGTTATCATTATACGCATTAGAACAGGACACAATTGACTCTACAGTCACGTGACTACAAAATTCAAGATCGGTACCTCAAATACATGTACATGTGTACAGGCGCCCCAGACAGCGGAACGCATATTTCAATAATGCACTAAATATAAAAGACCGAGGAAAGTCCACTTATACCATTAATACAACACTACAGACAAGACTAGATGCACCACTGCAAGAATGACAAAGACGGTAACATGTATACAGGAAACCACATTGCAGATATAGACAATACTTCAGGCGAACGAAAGATAGATATATAGATCCAGAAGGTTTTCGAAATAGTAAGAGACAAGTCTCAGAATGCTTTGAGTCATGCAGTGAATATTTTGAACACATGCTGTGAACACAACTCCATCGTGTGAACAACTTCTTTACCCAATACAAGCCAGCCAAGAGCAGTAGCATGTATATTATTACAAACTCGTGTTACTTAAGGAAGATACTTTTGATTTAAAAATAAATAATAAATAATTGATATTTTAAACTACAAAGTGACGATACATTTCTTTAAGATAGATACATTAATAATTGTCATTTCTTATAGATTTTATCAAGGAATATGCAGAGTTTATGTGAAAACTATTTTTTTTTGTAAAGTGATATGCATATGAATAAGACTTTAGATAATTTACAACATATCCATATTTAAACTAAATCACTATTAATCTAACAGGAGTTGCTTCCCATTTAATAAAGCATTATCACTTTTAATTTGTTAGGCAGATTATATATTAACATTTTCATCACAATTCAACGGTAGAACACTTTTTTGCTTTATGTTTGATATGTTAGAACGAACCGTGCCTGAAAATATTATGCAACATTTAAATATAGATATTCTTCAAATAATAATTATTTTTCATTGCTGACAATCAACTGTATAAAGTTTCTAAGCATTTTTAAAGATGACAGGTGCAAAAGGATTTAATTTACAAAAATTAACTAATGCCGTCTCATCATTTCACTGTAGAATCTAGAAGAGATAATTTTAGAGAGAGAAAGAGAGGTACCAATAACACAAAAAAATTCTAAGCAGTTGAAATTTCAAAATTCTAGTAGAAAAAGGAAGGGGAGTTGGAGATATACAATTGCACATAATTCATGTCACTGGAGAGGGAGAGAGGCAGTTTAAAATCCTAACATTAACAGAGAGAGAGCGAAAAATATAGATACAGTTACATATATTAAACATTTAGATATAGATTGTAGAATGAGAGAGAGGCAGTTTAAATTTCTAGCAGTAATAGATATAGAGTAAAATGTAGGAGTTAAGAGAGTTGAGAGAGTTTATATTTCTAGCATGAAAAGTTAACTTTGAAAATCCTAGAATGACCAGAGAGAAAATCTAAAATACCAGCATAAAGAGAAAAGCAGTTTAAAATCTTAGTATATAAAGAGATACAGTTTAAATGTCTACTATTAAGACAGAAACAGTTAATAATACTAATATGAACATGAAAGCAGCTTAAAATCCTATTATGAAAAAAGAGATAGACAATTACATCTCAAATGAATAAGATAGCAACAGGGAAATATTGTCACAATTACGATGCAGAAATGCAAGCAATACAGTTGGCAATAGAAAAAAAACTGCTGAACAGTAATCTTAGCCCACAGCCTGTATAGCTTTTGACAGATGCAAGATCAAATGCTCCAGGCACTGCAATCCAGAAAGTTGATACATCTGCAAACTTTATTGTCTGAACTCACAAACACCACAGGATTGCCCTGCAGTGGATCCCATCTCACTATGGAATACCAGGAAACTAGAGAGCAGATCAGCTTTCAAAAGAAGGTGCAACATGCAAACACCAGATGCGCCGGTTACCTACCATCATAACAACCAGATAATTAAATCAATCAGAAGATCAAATGCTCCAAACCAGGATGCATTTCATAATATGAATAGATGCGAACAAGTTATCATTATACGCATTAGAACAAGACACAATTGACTCTACAGTCACGTGACTACAAAATTCAAGATCGGTACCTCAACTACATGTAGATGTGTACAGGCGCCCCAGACAGCTGAACGCATATTTCAATAATGCACTAAATATAAAAGACCGAGGAAAGTCCACTTATACCATTAATACAACACTACAGACAAGACTAGATGCACCACTGCAAGAATGACAAAAGACGGTAACATGTATACAGGAAACCACATTGCAGATATAGACAATACTTCAGGCGAACGAAAGATAGATATATAGATCCAGAAGGTTTTCGAAATAGTAAGAGACAAGTCTCAGAATGTCTTGAGTCCTGCTGTGGATATTTTGAACACATGCTGTGAACACAACTCCATCGTGTGAACAACTTCTTTACCCAATACAAGCCAGCCAAGAGCAGTAGCATGTATATTATTACAAACTCGTGTTACTTAAGGAAGATAACTTTTGATTTAAAAATAAATAATCAATAAATGATATTTTTAACTACAAAGTGACGATACATTTCTTTTAGATTGATACATTAATAATTGTCATATTTTATAGATTTTATAAAGGACTATGCAGAGTTTATGTGAAAACTATTTTTATGGAAAGTGATATGCATATGAATAATACTTTAGATAACTTACAACAAATCTATATTTAAACAAAATCACTATTAATCTAACAGGAGTTGTTTCCCCTTTAATAAAGCTTTATCACTTTTAATTTGTCAGGCAGATTATATATTAACATTTTCATCAACAATTCAACGGTAGAACACTTTTTTGCTTTATGTTTGACATGTTAGAACGAACCGTGCCTGTAAATATTATGCAACATTTAAATATAGATATTCTTCAAAGAATTATTATTTTTCATAGCTGACAATCAACTGTATAAAGTTTCTAAGCATTTTTGTAGATGACAGGTGCAAAAGGATTTAATTTACAAAATTAACTAATGCCGTCTCATCATTTCACTGTAGAAACTAGAAGAGATCATTTTAGAGAGAGAGAGGTACCAAAACACAAAAAAATACTATGCAGTTGAAATTACAAAATTCTAGTAGAAAAAGGAAGGGGAGTTGGAGATATACAATTGCACATAATTCCTGTCACTGGGAGAGGGAGAGAGGCAGTTTAAAATCCTAACATTAACAGAGAGAGATGAAAAAGATAGATGCAGTTACATATATTAAACATTTAGATATAGATTGTAGAATGAGAGAGAGTCATGGGTGGGCCGAGCAGAAGAAGTCATCAAACAGGTCTGTGGGCTTACCAATATCAGTGTTGACAAGGAGTGAATACCGGTGTCTACGTCATTCAAGGGGACTTTCTCGTGTATTGTCACACTCGACAGGAAAAGTATGGAACAGAATCCGGTCGTGGTTAATGCTGAGGTCTCACGGTCTCATCTGGGATAATACCGATGAGAAAAGATGCAGTCATATATACAGACGGATCTGTAAGACGACACCAAAGAAGTGCATGGGCATTTACAGCACGCTCGGCAGACAGAATAGTCAAGGAAGATAGTGGTGCATACGTCATGACCACGAGTAGCATGACAATGGAGGCGATGGCAGCGACCAAGGCATTCAAATGGTTTAGAGTCACAAGATGACACCACGCATGTATACTGAGTGATTCGATGAGCATGATAAAAAAGTGGAGACGGGCTCTGTACGCATGCAATGGGTAGAGTCGTTGCAGAAATCCAAAATACGTAAGGTCACCTTTGTCTATGTCCCTGGACATGCGGGAGTACGGGGAAATGAAAGAGCGGACAGGTTGGCCAGCTGCACTGTCGTTGAGGACGGGCAACCAATGGATCGGGCGGACATCATCAATGCCCTCCGAGATGTGGGAAGAACACATGACTTCGACAAACATAGATCCACGTCACTTCTTCGGATGAAAGAGATGGAGTTAAGATGGGCACAGCCAGAAATGAGAAACTTAGTGGGCGTGTAGGAAGACTTATCAACCAACATAGAACTGGAGTCGTCAGTCGCTGGACACTGAGGGAATTGCTGAGGAGGGGATCTGAGCACCTATGGACATGTTCGGAGTGCAATGATGATGACCCGCAAATAACTCAATAACTCAATAACCAGGAACTAGAGAGCAGATTAGCTTTCAAAAGAAGGTTCAACACAACCAGAAGCGCCGGTTGCATACAATCATAATATACAGATAATCAAATCAATCAGAAGATCAAATGCTCCTAATCAGGATGCATTTCATTATAAGAATATTTTAAAACATGAAAATACTGTCTTTAAGATCTGTACTGCTAAATTGAAAAAAACCTTCCATACTGAAGTGTTAAACGGTACGAACTGCAATGTTTGGTTTGTACGATCCCACCCTCAGAAAGATAAACACATGCCATACTTCTTCTTTCCTGCTTCATTTGCCTTTCAGCGTCGAGGGGAGATATAACTTGTGGTTTTTTGCTCTTATGTTCGCCTCTGCTGCTGTTCTTTCCCAGTGCTTCTAATATTCCGTCAATTCACTTTTTCATGGTCCACCCTTGGGTCTGGTATTCTCGCAACGTTTATTGAGGGCTTGTTGTGTTATGTTTTTATCACTCTGCCTTGTCACGTGGCCGAATCATTTTATCTGTTGTTTATTTATATATTCAATGTCAGGGGTTACTATTAGATTTTTTCTCAGTTCTTCATTTCTGATCTTGTCTCTTAGGCTGTTTCCTGTCATTCGTCTAACACACTTCATCTAAGCAGAGTTATTTTTCCTATTGTTCTTGCATCTCTCTCTCTCTCTCTCTCTCTCTCTGCGTTCAGGACTCAATCAGAGTAAGGATTCCAGACTCTCATATGAAGTCAGCTGTCAGGCTAAGTGTGTTGATCGCCCCCACAGACAGAACATCACAATTAGAGTCTGTCAGATCCACTCTGACTGAACACCCGTTAATACGTTGCACTGTGTTCTGCGCCAGTGGCCCAGTGCATCCGATTTCAGCCAGCATTTTATTCGGGTTTGCTTTCCCAAGCCTTTGATTGTCCCCAATCTTCCTGCAAGGCAGCAGATGATCTTTTCTGTAGGGGGATTCTGCCCTTAGATGGTAGGCCCTCCCAGGTTTACGAGCACCATCTGCCCGAGTCACTAGAGGTGACTAACACAGACACGGACACACAAAGATGTGAGATGTGACTAACACAGACATACACACACAAAGATGTGAGATGTGACTAACACAGACATGCACACACAAAGATATGAGATGTGACTAATACAGACATGCACACAGCGATACGAGGCATGACTAACACTGACACACATCAAGATATATGACACATGACTAACATAAACATGCACATAAAGATATGAGATATAAATGACATTGACATGCACACACAAAGATATGACACATGCCTAACATAGACATGCACACAAAGATAAGAGATATGGCTAACATAGATATGCACACACAAAGATATGAGATGGGACTAACATAGCCATGCACACACAAGGATATGAGATGTGACAAACACAGACATGCACACACAAAGATATGAGATATGACTAACATAAACATGCACACAAAGATATGAGATATCACTAACCCAGACATGCACACACAAAGATATGACATATGACTAACACTGGTACACACATAAGATATGAGATATGACTAAACACAGACACACATAAAGATATGAGACATGATTAACATGGACACACCGAGATATGAGATATGACTAACATGACACACACCAAGATATGAGCCATGGCCAGCACACACAAGCTAAGATATGAGCCATGGCTAGGACAGAAACACAGCAAGATATGAGTCATGGCTTCACCAAAAACACAAAAATGAACCATGTCTAACACAGAAACACATTAAAGTGCCCATATGCTTGGGCTTGTTGTAGTCGGCAGACTCTTCTGAACGTGGGAATCACAGGTTTCGTTAAACAGTTGTCCGGAGTTTTGAGAGTGCAGTCTGACCCATAGAACGTTCTCTTGCATGTACAGATTCCCGATCGACTGTTGACAGGTGTCGTTGAAACAGTTGTCCGGACATTTGAGAGTACATATGATGTCACAGCCATCAGAACACATCTGTTCGCACTGTAACCCAAAATTACCATCTGGACAAGTGTCATTACAGGTATAGCCAAGATGTTTACAATGTAGGCATTTTCCAGATTTTTCCTCAAATAAAGGACATACACTGAGACAAGACCCGGAACAGTCGTGTCCATAGATCCCATGTTAACAGTAGCCGTGACAAGTACCGATGATGACATTGCAGCCTTTACTACACCCACTACACACTGCACAAAACGACAAGACTGCTCGTCCAGACAATAGGTGTCTGTAAATGTTTGCATCTCACATACCGTCAGTGCACTGTCGGCCTGCGAAATGGTCGGTGAGAACTCAATCTTAATGTGTGCCCTTGACGTTTGTGTTTTGACTACAATATGTTCACAGATAAATTAGGGTAGGATATATCATTATACTGGAACACTACTCCGCCACTGTCAGAGAAAGCCCTTAGAGTGTCATTCTTACCCGAATCATAGTGCTAGCTCGATGATAGATTCAAATTATGTGAGTCTTCTGGGGCGTTGCAAAGTTCAGATACCAGTAAACAGAATTGGTTCCACTTCTCCATTGTATGTGTGTGCAGTCATTGTCATAGAGATTGGTCTTTGTTTGCTATTAACTGCGGCCTCTGGTCCACATCCGTCTCCTGTGTAACAAGCATCAAATGTTTTGTGCATTAAATCGGTCTGGTTTGTGTTCTGTTTGAGAGCCAGTTTCCGACCCCCGCCAATGTAGTTGGAGCAGTATTTGCAACTATCGCCCTTTCAATCCGTAACTTGTTGATCAGACCAGCCCCAGGGCAGAAGACATCAATCTCGTGCGGACTAACCTCAAACCTTGATACATTGTTACATGAGGCAGAACCATTCAGTTTTACCGTGAAACTGTCAGGATATTTTAAGTCATTCGCATAAATCCTAAACCAGGAGCACGGCAAAGATTGATTGAGAGTTGCCTCAACTGATGTAGAATCTGTGTCCGGATTACATGAGGTGTCGTTGCCATCAAACAGGAAAGTAGGTTCAGATTTTTGGGCATATTTGCAAATAAAATCCAAGTACTGACACTGGGGTCCGAAAATTTTGTGCTGACAACTGTCATTGTTTGGGCATGTCCCTGTAGTTTTGTCACAAACTAAGCCATTATAGCAGTGACATTGTAACGTACAATTTGTCCCCAAACCAACCGGCTGCACAAGTAAGGTCATTAGCTTCCATTGTTGCTAACGAAGCCAGGGAATAAAGACTTGATCCACAGCGATGGTTAACGAACTGTGTACACACATTTATTATCAAACCCGTGTTTACATTTCAAAAAAATCCGCCATCTCACTGTGGTAACAGATAGCGTGAAATTCTCTAACAGAATGAGATAAACCGTTGAAGACAAGGAAAGTCAACATTGTTTACATGGCTTGGACGCAAAAGCGTCCATTTTGGTGCGTCCCATGACGTCAATCATCTATGTTCTTGCATCTAGGGTCGAGCAATGCATTGGTAGCACAAGTCGGGATGAAGATTGCCACACGATGGGGCTATTCAATTCTCAGAAGTGGTGGATTTGTTTCGGGCGGACAGGGCTCCGTGTTCAACCAGCCTTTATTAATGGGAACACATATTTTTTTGGGGGATATAAAGGCGACATGACGTGTTACTGACCACATAACCCAAAAGTGTATTGATAGTAACGAACAAACCGATGCTCTCACGATTTGATGACCGGCACTATAGTCCGTTCACATTCGTTTGCCTAGACATTAATTTATTTTTTTCAAAAACTTATTGTTCATTTGCATTGATCTTTTGAAGTTAGGTTTAGAATACTAATGTCGCTATAAAAATATTTTTTTATCAAAGAAATGTGATCCAGTTTCAAAGATGCCTTATTTAACCTATATTAAAAAAAAGTTAATCGATATTATATACACCGGCGGGATTATGTAGATGCTTACATCTCACAGCTGATTCTTTAACATATAGGCATGACCTTCACGGCTGAATGCGCACCGTCCTAAAATAGTTATGTTTCCACTATAAATTTTTATAAAGAAATGTTACATATGAAATTTCCCGTTTAGCACAAAATGACATTTTAGCCGAAACCGGAAATTATGTGACGTCAAAATCACGGCCGTAGACTCGAGTTCGAGTCATAATTCAGAGGCAAATCTCAATATTTACAGAAAGGAGGCGGCACTATCCATATTATCTTCTGCAAGTCTATGTGAGAATGAATATAAAGGCAAAATATTTTACTGAGCATAACATTAAAGGAATGGCAGTTAGCAGATGGAAGTATTAAAAGATCAGTACCAAGCAGTAAAGGGCAACGTTTGATAGTTGCACATGCAGGTAGCAGACATAATGGGTTGTTGCAGAATACTCATCTCGTTTTCATTGCAAAATCCATAGACAATAGAGACTACCACTCCGAAATGAATGGGCACATATTTAAAGACTGGATCGAGAAAAGTATCTTTCCAATATTAGATCGACCTTCTTGTCTGATAATGGACAATGCTTCATACCATAAGGTAGTTAACGTAGAAGATAGAATCCCAACATCATCAAGTACAAAAGATGCAATCAAAACGTGGCTCATAAAAGAACACATACAAGTTAACGACAGCTACTTGAAACCCGAATTGCTTAGCCTTGTAAAACAGACACAACGTACAAAGATATTTAAAATAGACAAGTTAATTCAAGAACATGGCCATAGATGTTTGAGACTACCTCCATATCATGCACACTTAAATCCTATAGAACTAGTTTGGGCAAAAGTTAAAGGACACGTAGCATATACAAATAAAACTTTCAAATTATGCGATGTTGAGACACTTACAAATCAGGCTCTATCAAATATAAATAAAGACTACTGGGTAAAATGTGAGGATCATGTGTTACGACAAGAAGAGGAATATTGGAAAAAGGATGGTTTGTTGTTTGTTCAGCCGAAAGCAGTAATCGACCTATTTGACTCGTCTGATTCTGAATGATCATTACTCTGATTAAGTCTACAGATAAATAGTTTGATTTGCAAAATTTCCTAGTTGATTTGTTAAACAGTTTATTGTTCAAGACCACCCAAGCAATCAAAAATATGTTATAAGCAAACCAACAACCATTACTTTGAATGGAAGCCTGCTTGAGTCAGTACAGAAGTTCAGCTATCTTGGATCCACTATTACAGCCACACTTTCCTTAGATGAGGAACTAAATGTACGTATTTGAAAGGCAGCGACAACATTTGGGAAACTCACACCAAGAGCATGGAACTATATCAAATTGACTCTACGAACAAAAGTTCTATATATAATTTAAAATTTGTATACTTGCCACCAAGTAAAATTTTATGGACACGCCTATGGGTCATCGTTGCACTAGATTACTGTAAAACATTTTGATTAGGGTCAAAATAATAGTTAAATGGGCAAAGATCAAAGGAATTCGCCGCTTTAAGAAAACCGTTATAGCTAGACATCGAGTAACACATATGTTCTCGTGACATGGACATTTTAACACCGTATGCCAAAAATCATGTGAAATCATCAAGAACTTTTTGAATTATAAATCATAACATCTCGGCAAACGAATCTGAACGGACTATAGCAGAAATACGACACGTTAATGGTACAGCTCATGCGTCTATCTCAGTAAATGGGGTTGAGAAATTAATAACACCGGGACACCGTAAGTCTGAGATTTTTTTGGGGATATAAAGGCGACATGACGTGTTACTGACCACATAACCCAAAAGTGTATTGATAGTAACGAACAAACCGATGCTCTCACGATTGATGACCGGCACTACCAGAAATACGACACGTTAATGGTACAGCTCATGCGTCTATCTCAGTAATGGGGTTGAGAAATTAATAACACCGGGACACCGTAAATCTGACAAACAGTACTTCTGTCTGAATGCAAAAAAGGGAAAAATAATAAATGTTTTACAACAGATATCTAATCATGTGTTTCTTTCTTTCTTTGTTCGTTTCTTTTTTTCTTCCTTTCTTTCTTTCTTTCTTTCTTTCTTTAATCATGTTCTTCTTTTTGCCTTTAGGCGTCGCAGGCTTAAGTCAATGATGTGTTTTTTCTATCCAGAACACTGCCTTGATGATTCTGTAGTTGTAGTTAGTCCAAGGCCCGGGGATCACAGCACAAGAATTAAAATCTATAATTGCTCATTCACCCATGTCAGTTGAATCATCCGAATTAACATTTCATCGCATTGAAGGAGCCAAAGTGAGAAAGGCAGCTGCAGTTCCTATCATAGCAGCTACAGCACACGCCAAAAGACATCATCATCATCGAGTGCCGTCTCCACAACGAAGGTTGTCCACCATGGAGCGCCACTCTGCTATGTCTCTTGCTTTGATGGTGCAGGTTGCCAGAGGCTGATTGTCCATCTTTTGGTGTTACTCGTCGTGTTAGTCTTGCTCTGTCTCTTTTACTCTGTATTTTCCCCTCCAGGATTACTTTTAGTAGGCTGTTGTGTATTTTAACATGGCCCAAAGATCGCATTTGTCAAGTTTGAATTGTGTTTAGTAGTTCTCTTTTAATTTGTAATTGTTTTAAGACTTAATCGTTTGTTTTATTTTCTTTCCATCCAATTCTATACATTCTTCTATATTAAAAACGAGATAAATGCATTAGAGAGCTAGGAGTACAAGTTATAACAAAATTACTCAATGACATATATAACACTGGACTCATACCCGAAGATCTACTAAAATCTATCATTGTAGCCATACCAAAGAAGTCAGGAGCCACTAATTGTGAAGACAACCGCACTATTAGTCTCATGAGCCATATGACTAAAATATTACTAAGAATAATCATGAGACGTGTAAGGAACAAAATAAAACCAGAAATAAGTGAGGAACAATGTGGATTTGTGGAAGGAAAGGGCACCAATAATGCAATATACATCTTAAGAACATTGATAGAAAGATCTATATATGTGCTTTATAGACTACACGAAAGCATTTGACAAGGTAAAGCATGTGGAAATAATCAATATGCTGGAGAAATTAAACATTGATGGCAAGGATCTGCGAATCATAAAAAACATGTACTGGCAACAAACAGCAGCTATACGAATTAACAACCAAACAGGACAATTCCAATAAAAAAACAAGGAGTCAGACAAGGCTGTGTTCTGTCACCGGATTTGTTTTCACTTTACAGCGAATATATTATGAGATCAATAGTAGACAAAAAAGGAATTGAAGTCAACGGTCACAACATAAATAATTTGCGATATGCGGAAGACACAGTCTTAATAGCACTAACAGAGAACGAACTACAAGAAATGATAGACATAATAGTAAAAGAAAGCAACAAGAAAGGTCTCAGTCTGAATAACAAGAAAACAGAAGTAATGGTTATATCGAAGAACAATCATCACCATCATGCAGCATAAAAATAAACGAGACAAATCTGAAACAAGTGCAACGTTTCAAATACTTGGGCACAATAATAACATCAGATGAGAAATGCACCACAGAAATAAAAAGCAGAATAGCTGAGGCCAAAATAGCCTTTCAGAAAATGAAAAATATCTTATGCAACAAATCTATGTCAATAAAAATGAGAAAGAGAGTTCATCGGTGCTATATAGAACCAATTCTGACCTATGGAAGCGAATCATGGACAGTAGACAAACAAATGAAAACGCGATTAGAGGCCACAGAGATGGGATTTCTCAGAAGAATGTTGAAAGTTCCCTGGACAGATAAAAAGACCAATGAGGAAGTTCTCAAAGAGGCCAACACAAAAAGAGAGCTCTTAAAAAACATCAGAAAGAAGCAATCAACATTTTTCGGGCACATCATGAGAAGAGGAAAATTGAAGTACTTGGTTACAACTAGCAAAATAAAAGAAAATAGAGATCGCGGACGACAAAGAGAGAAAATACTGGATAGCTTGGTGTCATGGCATGGAAAACAGTCAACAACAGAACTGATACGATGCACTGTAGATAGAAGATTGTGGAGGGACATGATCACCTACGCCAATCGGTATGGCACATGATGATGATATACCCACTTTTAAAAGGCTTGAATTCTCTGTTCTGTTCTCTTGTCTAATGCCCATGTTTCTGCACCATACAGGAATATTGACAATATGTAACATTTTGCTATTGTTAGTTTTAGCCCTGGTGTTATTTGTTTTGATGTTAGTATATTTTTCATGGTATTAGTATCATGACTGGAGTTACCTCTATTTTAGTTACCTATCCGTGTATATGTTCTATCGCTGGAGTTTTCAAATTATGGATTTTCATTCGTTTGCAATGATACTGAGGCTTCGAATGACTATAGCTATAGAGATGAGATCTCTCAGAAGAATGTTGAAAGTTCCCTGGACAGCTAAAAAGACCAATGAAGAAATTCTCAAAGAGGCCAACACAAAAATGGAACTCCTAAAAGCATCAGAAAGAAGCAACATTTTTCTGGTACATCATGAAAATAGGAAAGTTGGAATACTTGGTTACAACTGGCAAAATACAGGGAAAGAGAGATCGCGGACGTCAAAAAGAGAAGATACAAGATAGCATGGTGTCATGGGATGGAAACAGTCAACAATAGATTTAATACGATATGATCGACTACGCCAACCGGTATGGCACATGATGATGATGATGATGAAAATGACATAATGGTCTAGAGAAGAAAATTATCGAGAACACACAAGTCAAGATTCCCTTCCTAGCCTTGCATGGTGTATGGTGTTAGTGACCCTATTTCCCCATGACACATTTTTTGGGTGATGTGGTCCGTATCACGCCTTCAATTGGCAGAAAAATGTCTAGTACCTGTTTTTAAAAACTGGGTGAACCCCGAAGCCTTGTAGATCCAAACAAAATCCACTACTTTTAGGAACTGAACTCGAACCTTTAAGATCAGGAAGCGATGACACCAACTGCCACAGAGGTCGAGTACCAATATGTAAAATATATAGAAATATGCCAACTGTGATCATGAACAACAACATCATCATCCTGACAACACGATCTAGCTGCTTGTCTCTATTGGGACTTGTTTTCCCATGACTACTAATGACAGCTACCCATGACAGCTAACCATGACGACAGCCACCCACGACAGCTACCCATGAAAGCTAGAGAATGTGGTCTCTGTGTACTGGATTGGGGTTTAGAAAATGTGATCTCTGTCCTGGATTGAGGTTTAGAAATGTGGTCTCTGTCCTGGAATGGAGTTTAGAAAATGTGATCTGTCCTGGATTGAGGTTTAGAAAATGTGATCTCTGTCCTGGATTGAGGTTTAGAAAATGTGATCTCTGTTCTGGATTGAGGTTTAGAAAATGTGATCTCTGTCCTGGATTGAGGTTTAGAAAATGTGGTCTCTGTCCTGGATTGAGGTTTAGAAAATGTGATCTGTCCTGGATTGAGGTTTAGAAAATGTGATCTCTGTCCTGGATTGAGGTTTAGAAAATGTGGTCTCTGTCCTGGATTGAGGTTAGAAAATGTGGTTTCTGTCCTGGATTGAGGTTTAGAAATGTGGTCTCTGTCCTGGATTGAGGTTTAGAAAATGAGGTTTCTGTCCTGGATTGAGGTTTAGAAAATGTGATCTCTGCCCTGGATTGAGGTTTAGAAAATGTGGTTTCTGTCCCTGAATGGGGTTTATTTAATAAATGTGGTTTCTGTCCTGGATTGAGGTTTAGAAAATGTGGTCTCTGTCCTGGATTGGGGTTTAGAAAATGTGGTTTCTGTCCCAGAATGGGGTTTATAAAATGTGGTTTCTGTCCCAGAATGGGGTTTAGAAAATGTGGTCTCTGTCCTGGATTGGGGTTTAGAAAATGTGGTCTCTTTCCTGGATTGAGGTTTAGAGAATGTGGTCTCTGTCCTGGATTGGGTTTAGAAAATGTGGTCTCTGTCCTGGATTGGGGTTTATAAATGTGGTCTCTGTCCTGGATTTGGGTTTAGAAAATGTGGTCTCTGTCCTGGATTGAGGTTTAGAAAATGTGGTCTCTGTCCTGGATTGAGGTTTAGAAATGTGGTCTCTGTCCTGGATTGAGGTTTAGAAAATGTGATCTCTGTCCTGGATTGAGGTTTAGAAAATGTGATCTCTGTCCTGGATTGAGGTTTAGAAAATGTGGTCTCTGTCCTGGATTGGGGTTTAGAAAATGTGGTTTCTGTCCTGGATTGAGGTTTAGAAAATGAGATCTCTGTCCTGGATTGAGGTTTAGAAAATGTGATCTCTGTCCTGGATTGAGGTTTAGAAAATGTGATCTCTGTCCTGGATTGAGGTTTAGAAAATGTGATCTCTGTCCTGGATTGAGGTTTAGAAAATGTGATCTCTGTCCTGGATTGAGGTTTAGAAAACGTGATCTCTGTCATGGATTGAGGTTTAGAAAATGTGATCTCTGTCCTGGATTGAGGTTTAGAAAATGTGATCTCTGTCCTGGATGAGGTTTAGAAAATGTGATCTCTGTCCTGGATTGAGGTTTAGAAAATGTGATCTCTGTCCTGGATTGAGGTTTAGAAAACATGATCTCTGTCCTGGATTGAGGTCTAGAAAATGTGATCTCTGTCCTGGATTGAAGTTTAGAAATGTGATCTCTGTCCTGGATTGAGGTTTAGAAAATGTGATCTCTGTCCTGGATTGAGGTTTAGAAAATGTGGTCTCTGTCCTGGATTGAGGTTTAGAAAATGTGATCTCTGTCCTGGATTGAGGTTTAGAAAATGTGGTCTCTGTCCTGGATTGAGGTTTAGAAAATGTGATCTCTTTCCTGGATTGGGGTTTAGAAAATGTGGTTTCTGTCCTGGATTGAGGTTTAGAAAATGTGGTCTTTGTCCTGGATTGAGGTTTAGAAAATGTGGTCTCTGTCCTGGATTGAGGTTTAGAAAATGTGATCTCTGTCCTGGATTGAGGTTTAGAAAATGTGATCTCTGTCCTGGATTGAGGTTTAGAAAATGTGATCTCTGTCGTGGATTGAGGATTGAGGCAAAATGTGACTTTTTACTTACAACAAACAAAAGACGATATACCTAATCTCTCGGTCAGAAGGGACAAATAAAAAGCTTGATCTACAATGTCCTCCAGAACTGACTGATATCCCTGTTTGATGATTTCAAGGAACACAAATTATGTGAGGACAAGTCGCCTGTCAGAACCAGGCTGAAATTGCCCAGTGACTCATAGTTGAGTGTTCATGCCAGGATTGGTGAAGCATGAAATGTCCAAAACCAATTACATCTCTATGTTGATACCTATAGAAATATATTAACCAGTCTGGCTAAATGAGTTTAGATCGAGAGGGAAGGCAACCTGGTACTCAAAAAACGACATGGTGAAGTCAGATGTGTTGGGCCAAAAGATGAAAATATCACAACTCAGCTGCAAACAACAATATATCACATCTACGCTCCGTAACTTTCTCTTAATTGTGGAAGATAAAAAGGAATATTAATTTCTTTACTACTCTTAGGATGAAAGCGAAGCAGAAAAAACAGAATATATGTGGCCATCTTGTGCCCTTGTTGTATTTTCTTTTAATCGCGGACTATTAAAAACAAATATTATACGCAGCCTTGAAAGGTAACAAATATTAACAAACATAAACAGTAAACATTATCCATCAGCTCAAAAACTTTAATAAATAACATATAAAGTGTTGAACTGTTTGACATTTACACATATGCAAACAAAGATCTATGTTGAGACTATTAAATAAGTCTTGATGCTGTTCTTGTACATGGTATACGTTCAGTAAACATTGAGCTGTACAGAGACCTACAAACCCAAAGCCATTCAAAAAAAGACAAATTATGAGGCACCTTCTGATAAGGACCAGATCCATGAAAGCAACTCATCTTTCTGTCAATCTACTGAAATAGAAAACGGAGCATAGAAGAAGAATTGGAAGCATACAGGGCTATTGTAACTGTACTCCCTGCATTTCAATCTCTTTCCTGATCACAGAATACAGAAGAGAAAAATTGTAAGTCCCGACTAGGGTTTTTAGCTTACAATCGGATTAAACAAAAATAAATATTTATGAAGATAAGCAATGAGTAGATAAACTAGCAAGAAAACACTCGATGCTCATAGAAACCCAAAATAATATAAATTCGGACATATTAAACACCTCAACTTTTGCAGCTTCAAGTGTTTTTTATATTTTTTGTTGCTTTTACTAGGTTTTTTTTTAGTTCTAAACCCCATTCTGTGAAACTGTCCTGTTGTTTCTTGTATCTCTGAGTCTTTCCTTGAACTGAAGTCCTTTGGTGCACCTTTCTTTTCAATTGCTCACTATTGGATCTAAGAGAAATACTCTACAAGGTCTGTCAGTAGTTACAGTACTGATTAGTCATGGAAATGAAGACCTGAATGATCTAAGAGAAATATTCTACAAGCTCTGTCAGTAGTTACAGCACTGAGGAGTCATGAAAATGAAGACCTGAATGATCTAAGAGAAATACTCTACAAGCTCTGCCAGAGATGTAGAACAGTGATTCAATGGAATGTTTGCATATCACTGCAATATTCTGGAAACGGCATGGCAGACAGGTTGGCAAAGGAAGGTGACAAATTACACCAGCCAGATACAAGTACAACTTATGAAGAATCAAAGAGGTTTGTCTGGAACAAATATGAACAAATGAAATACAGAACACCAGGTATACATGAACAAATGGGATACAGAACACCAGGGATACCAGAAAAATATATGCCTACTTCCAGTCCAACAGAAAAGAACAAGAAACAAATTTTAGACTCTGACAGGCCACAAAAATTGGAGGACCACCTTTTCAATACCTTAAGGATAAGAACCTCGGATGAATGTTGACTGTGGCACAGGCAAAATGACTGCTGAACACCTGCTACAATCACGCCCAACATATGATGAACAGGGAACACTCTTTTGGCCATAACCAGTACCATTTCGGGACAAGTTGTATGTTGATGTGATCAGCCTTGAGCTGACGAATGCTTTCTTCCAACTTATTAGTATTGACTAGAAGTGTACGCCGAAGGACCTCTTACATGCACATGTAGCATACATTTTACAAAATGTTTGCATAACTTATTTACAATCCTTGGTAGTCACAATGCAAAACTAAAAATAAGCATCACCTTTATCACTGTCGAGGTCAGTTTTTTTTTTTGCTATTTTTTTGGAAGCAACCCTACAAAAAGTAAAACAGAAAACTGGTTGCCAAAATCAGGAGCAATTAAATTAGTGATCGTTTTGTGCCTGATATGTAATGAGAAAGAAATGGCTGGAATAGATCGCAACAGCTTGAAAAAAAAAATTGAGGGAAGAAGAGATAGAGTAAGTAAAAAAGTAAAGTACTCCCGTCACGCCAAGTGGCGGCGTATAGGTAATATGGTGTTAGTGACCATAAATTTTACAAACCTTCGGCACATGATTTTTGGGGTAATGTGGTCGGTATTACACTAGTGCCGCTTTACTTTCCAGAAAAAATCCGGTACCCATTTAAGGCTGGGTGAACCTGGGATCCGTCGGTTGGGATCGAACCCTACCCCTTGTCCTTTGTAGTCCAGTAAGAGATAGAGGGAGAACAGAAAAGACACCAGACAGTTTAAGAGAATAGCTTGGCAATGTCCCTATTAGAACTGATGAACAATTGTAAAGATAGAAAGTTGTGAAGGGACATGATCACCTACACCAGCAAGAGAGTACTTGATGATGTTCAAATGTTGGATTCACTCTCAATCTGATGATGTCCAATTATCCCAGGCTTAAAATGATGGGTAACTCAATTAACTGATAATAGCATGGAGAAAGAAAACCAAATTTTATAAAGTGAATTATAATACCTTGAAGCTACATTACCTCCAAAAGATGTCCCATAGAATGGTGAATTCACTCCACTACAACTTTATTTGCTATGAGACATCCTTTACCTATATTCAACTGTAAATATATTTCAATTTTAAGAGGGACTGTATACAAGTTAATAGAGTTGCCGTGAGACTGGTAGTTGTAAAATAAAGTGGTTAAAATATAAATAAACAGTTTAATACACCATTAAGGAATCACTGTCTTGTGTTGTTAATGTACAATTACATATATATAGCAGTTGGCGTCTTGACAGATGGTTGGTAGCAAACAATCATGATTAGTCAGTAGTTTGGTAAAATATTAGTGTCTTATGCTGGATGCTGTTTTACTGAACAGCTTCTCTCGTGGCGGACTCTGCCAATATTTGACATACAGATCTGATTGTAGAATGAACAAGACCTATTTGAGGTGATCCTTTCTCCTGTGCCTTTTATCTTCACTTACATATACCATTACCAAAAAGGAATCACTATCTTGTGTTTTCAGTCTATAGTTTGAAGTATTGGAAAGGATGATAGTTTGAAGTATTGGAAATGATGATAGTTTGAAGTATTGGAAATGATGATAGTTTGAAGTATTGGAAATGATGATAGTTTGAAGTATTGGAAATGATGATAATTTGAAGTATGGAAATGATAGTTTGAAGTATTGGAAGGATGATAGTTTGATGCATTGGAAATGATGATAGTTTGAAGTATTGGAAATGATAATAGTTGAAGTATTGGAAATGAGGATAATTTGAAGTATTGGAAATGATAGTTTGAAGTATTGGAAATGATGATAGTTTGAAGTATTGAAAATGATGATAATTTGAAAGCATTGGAAATGATAGTTTGAAGTATTGGAAATGATAGTTTTGAAGTATTGGAAATGATAGTTTGAAGTATTGGAAATGATGATAGTTTGAAGTATTGGAAATGATAGTTTGAAGCATTGGAAATGATAGTTGAAGTATTGGAAATGATGATAATTTGAAGTATTGGAAATGATAGTTTGAAGTATTCCTCCAAACTCAAAACATTCCCACTTATCCATACCTTTCATATTGTACAGGTTTCCCTTCATTTGTAAGCATTTCTCTAAAAATTGGACTCTTAAACCTTACAAAGTGATTTGTAAGGGAATACAGACCATTTGTGTGACTTTTTGAATATTTTCTATTTAAATATGTATGTAGAAGTGCAAAAATAGCTCTGCTTATACAAGTGCTAGCCAATCAAATCATATCTACCTCCGTTGGACCAGACTATAAATATCTAGGACAACAAACCATTACATGAACACCCATAATAAAAAAACAAATATAGGTTTAACTAAAATGTGTTAATGATAATGGTGATCTCATCATCATCATCATCGATTGCCTTCTCCGCAACGAAGGTTGGCTACCATGGATCGCCATTCTACTCTGTTTCTTGCTTTGATGGTGCAGGCTGTCATAGATTGACTTGTCCATCTTTTGATGTTACTTGTCCATGTTAGTCTTGGTCTGCCTCTGCCTCTTTTACCTTGTATTTTCCCTTCCAATATTACTTTTAGTAGGCTGTTGTGTCTTTTAACATGCCCCAAAAATTTCATTTGTCTTGTCTTAATTGTATTTAGTAGTTCTATTATTATTTTCAGTTGTTTTAAAACTTCATCGTTTGTTTTCTTTTCTTTCCATCCAATTCTACCTATTCTTCTATATATCCCATTTCAAAGGCTTTAATTTTCTGCTCTGTTTTCTTGTCTAATGTCCATGTTTCTGCACTATACAGGAATATAGAGAAGATGTAACATTTTGCCATTCTTAGTTTCAGCCCTGCTGATCTAGTTTAACTGAATTGACTGTTCTTTGTCAAGAAAGTCAATAAAACAAAAACCGCTAGATCATCCAAGCTACCATAATCTGGAGAGAAAAATTTGACAGCCAGGTTTTTTCCCATTTGTAAGACTTTTTAGTCTAGTGTACAGGTTTGCCTTTAAAAAATATAGAAGGTGTGCTTAACTGTCCTGAAGACAACTGGTCCTGAGGACAGCTCATAACATTGCATTGAATCTATTGGATGCCTTAAATGAATTCAAACTGACACAAAATAAAAAGATTTATTTATAAGCTGGACAGTAGTTTATTAATAACAGGACTGCTCAGTTGATGTTTAGAAGAATTGATT
Source organism: Megaustenia siamemsis (assembly GCA_032433765.1). Lineage (NCBI taxonomy): Eukaryota > Metazoa > Mollusca > Gastropoda > Stylommatophora > Ariophantidae > Megaustenia > Megaustenia siamemsis. Next base: position 60,624,387 of record JAVIAB010000108.1, read on the forward strand.
TCTTTGCACTTCAACTGTCTAAAATGATCTTGGTTTCTTCTTCAACTTCTCATAAGGGCCACAGAGTCAATCTTCCCTTCCTTGAAAGATGTATATGGTTAGGTGAGGAGCATTACGATTGAGCTGTCATTATCATTATCAATATGAAACAAACTGACTGCCAAAAGAGAATGTGCTGGTCTGAAAGGTGCAAATATCACAGCCCTGCTGTAAACTGGTGGCACAACACATTATTTAAATACAAAGGGAAGTAACCACACATACACATGCACACATTCAGCATACAGTACTAAGTGAAGAAACCAGACACATACATTCAGGATATATATAGTACAAAGTGAAGTAAATAATTCTTTAAAAGACACAAAGTTAAGTAAATAAGACATACCCAAGAGATATAGTACAAAGTGAAGTAAATAAATAAACAGACAGACACATATGCACACACATTCAGGATATATAGTACAAAGTGAAGTAAATAAATAACAGACAGACACATATGCATACACACATTCAGGATATATAGTACAAAGTGAAGTAAATTAAATAGACAGCCATACACATTTAGGATATATAGTACAAAGTGAAGTAAACAAGACACGCTGCATGCATGCGCGCGTGCTCACACACACACACACACACACATATATGGTACAAATTGAACTAAACTAGACATACACGCACAAACATTCAGGAGCTATATGACCAAAACTGTTAACACAATTATTCTATTTCAACTGTCTGTTTAGAAGTCTCTCTCTGTCTGAGCAGTTAAAGTACTCACTTTCTGATCAGAAGGGTTTAGTTTCTACCCGAAGTGGCAACATTTTTTTGGGAGCAACAAGGCTCCAGCGTTCAACCAGTCTCTAAAAATAGGTACCATCACTTTTACTGGGAAGTAAAGGCCCTGATAGCCTCGAAAGCTCAGTGGTTAGTGGACTGGACTGCAAAGACAAGAGGTAGGGTTCGATCCCAACCGACGGCTTCTGGGTTCACCCAACCTTAAATGGGTACCGGATTTTTTTCTGGGAAAGTAAAGCGGCGCGGGCGTAATACCGACCACATTACCCCAAAAATCATGTGCTGAAGGTCTGTAAAATGTATGGTCACTAACACCATATTCCCTATACGCCACTTGGCGTGACAGGGCTCTTTACTTTTTTTTAAAGGCCTGATATGATACCGACCACATCACACAAAATTGTGCTGTTGATCATAGAAAAAATATGGTCACTAACATCATATTACTCATATGCTTTAGCAAGGCAGGGGAAAGAAGCATTTGTCAATTGCTGGTTGTTAACCAAGAAGCACAGGTTATAGGCTGCATGTCCAGTGCAGTCATCATATTCTGTACAGGTCAATGCTTTTATTTCAAAGGCACCGCTCTATAGTATATCTGATGGTATAGGCCTACTAGAAGCTGTGCTGTCATGGTAACTATCAGTAGTGTGATCATAGAGATTATGGCAGTATTTACCTTTAGTTTGATCATAGAGATATGGCAGTAACTACCTGTAGTTTGATCATAGAGATCATGACAGTAACTACCTGTAGTTTGATCATAGAGATCATGGCAGTAACTACCTGTAGTTTGATCATAGAGATCATGGCAGTAACTACCTGTAGTTTGATCATAGAGATCAGGGCAGTAACTACCAGTAGTTTGATCATAGAGATCAGGGCAGTAACTACCAGTAGTTTGATCATAGAGATCATGGCAGTAACTACCTGTAGTTTGATCATAGAGATCATGGCAGTAACTACCTGTAGTTTGATCATAGAGATCATGGCAGTAACTACCAGTAGTTTGATCATAGAGATCAGGGCAGTAACTACCAGTAGTTTGATCATAGAGATATGGCAGTAACTACAGGTAGTTTGATCATAGAGATATGGCAGTAACTACCAGTAGTTTGATCATAGAGATATGGAGTAACTACCAGTAGTTTGATCATAGAGATCATGGCAGTAACTACCTGTAGTTTAATCATAGAAATCATGGCAGTAACTACCAGTAGTTTGATCATAGAGATATGGCAGTAACTACCTGTAGTTTGATCATAGAGATCATGGCAGTAACTACCTGTAGTTTGATCATAGAGATCAGGGCAGTAACTACCAGTAGTTTGATCATAGAGATCAGGGCAGTAACTACCAGTAGTTTGATCATAGAGATCATGGCAGTAACTACCTGTAGTTTGATCATAGAGATCATGGCAGTAACTACCTGTAGTTTGATCATAGAGATCATGGCAGTAACTACCTGTAGTTTGATCATAGAGATCAGGGCAGTAACTACCAGTAGTTTGATCATAGAGATATGGCAGTAACTACAGGTAGTTTGATCATAGAGATATGGCAGTAACTACCAGTAGTTTGATCATAGAGATATGGAAGTAACTACCAGTAGTTTGATCATAGAGATCATGGCAGTAACTACCTGTAGTTTAATCATAGAAATCATGGCAGTAACTACAGGTAGTTTGATCATAGAGATATGGCAGTAACTGCCAGTAGTTTGATCATAGAGATATGGCAGTAACTACCAGTAGTTTGATCATAGCGATCATGGCAGTAACTACCTGTAGTTTAATCATAGAAATCATGACAGTAACTACCTGTAGTTTGATCATAGAGATATGGCAGTAACTGCCAGTAGTTTGATCATAGAGATATGGCAGTAACTACCAGTAGTTTGATCATAGCGATCATGGCAGTAACTACCTGTAGTTTGATCATAGAGATCATGGCAGTAACTACCAGTAGTTTGATCATAGCGATCATGGCAGTAACTACCAGTAGTTTGATCATAGAGATCAGGGCAGTAACTACCAGTAGTTTGATCATAGAGATCATGGCAGTAACTACCAGTAGTTTGATCATAGAGATCATGGCAGTAACTACCAGTAGTTTGATCATAGAGATATGGCAGTAACTACCAGTAGTTTGATCATAGCGATCATGGCAGTAACTAGCAGTAGTTTGATCATAGCGATCATGGCAGTAACTACCAGTAGTTTGATCATAGAGATATGGCAGTAACTACCAGTAGTTGATCATAGCGATCATAGCAGTAACTAAAGCGATGGCCTGGCTAGAAACACAATCTTCTGCTCAGATGTGCTTTCTGAGTGATTCGATGAGTGGTTCAGAAAAATCAGTGCCAGAAAGGATCGCTGCATGGGGAAAAGGACAAATAACAAATCAACACAGAATTGGAGTTATGAATCACCACACACTGAGGGACATACCGGAAAGGAGATCTGAGCACTTATGGACATGTCCAATGTGCAATAAGGATGATCCATTGACTAAACTGAACTGAACTGAACTGAACTGAACTGAACTGAACTGAACTGAACTGAACTGAACTAAACTAAACTAAACTAAACTAGTATATTTTATGAAAACCTCTACCCAATGACATCCCTGACGGGCCTTTTTATTTCTACTGAACAACAGAATTGTTTTTGGCATTTGTGTCAGAACTTTTACTGTTTTTTCATTCAAATTTTCAGGAAAACAGGTGCTCTAGAAGTAAGATGTTGGCCTCTGGACAGAAAGGTTCCAGGTTCAAATCCTGCCACAGATGGTGAAAATTTTTCTCTTTTAAAATGTGGTTTCTTCACAACTCTACCTTCCCTCAGTAGTCTCTGACCAATGAGACCCAATATCTAGCCCTCTCAGAAAAAAGCAAAAAAAAAAAACAGGTTGCAAACAAGCTCATGTATACTCTGCACACGTTAAAGAACATTTTGCAGTTAAACAAGTGTAAAAAATTAGTGAGCAAAAAGAGTAAGAAAAAAATAGCTGCTGCTTGAGAAAAAATGATTAAATTAGAAATCGACCCACGCTGAAGATGAAGGTGTTGGGCTAAAAGATGCAAACATGAGGCTTGCTGTAAACTAGAGGCACAACGCATTCATGACAACTGAATGTTGAAGAAGGAGAAAAAAGATTGTTACTTCTCTATAATTAGTAACCAACTCCCCTTATATTTCGCTCAGAATGTCCTCAACGGTACTATGGAGTTCATGTTTTGTGCTGAAAAGATCCTGTGTTTACCAGGAAAGCGGTCAGAATGCTGGAGTCTGAACATTGTGAAAAAAGTTTTAAGATGAGGAGGAATTTGTTTTGATTCAGACACAAAGTGGTAGAAATGTGTAATCTAACAGCAGCACAATTAAGAACAATTAAAATAAGAACACTCGAATCAAGAACATTATAAATTCTCAAAATATGAATCATCATCATCGAGTGCTATGCACACATACGTGTTGGTGGTAATATCTCTCTCCACATCTTCCAAATACAGACATCTTCTTCTTCTTCTTTCCTTCCTCATCTGCCTTTCAGCGTCGAGGGGAGATATAATTGCGGTCTTTTGCTCTTCTGTTTGCCTCTGCTGCTGTTATGTTTCCTAGTGCTTCTAATATTCCATCGACCCATCTTTTACGTGGTCAACCCTTGGGTCTGGTGTTCTCACTACATTTGTTGAAGGCTCGTTGTGTTGTGTTTTGTTCTTTCTGCCTTGTCCTGTGGCCAAACCATTTTATCTGTTGTTTCCTTTATATTCTATGGCGGGGGCTATTCCTAGCTTTTTTCTCAGTTCTTCATTTCTGATCTTATCTCTCAGACAATACTTAATACAGACATAAAACATGAATTACAGAAATAAACAAAATAAAAACAAACATACAATTATAGTATTACAAAAACTTCATAACATCAGGGACATTTTAAATACAGATTATAAGTACACAATACAGATATAAACAGAACATCTGTTAGAACAAAATAAATTAACACAATAAATTATATGGAAACATTTAAAAGAGAATACTGTTAAGAATATAAATAGATCAGAACAAATAAAACATAATAGACGGAGATTCATAAATTAAATAATCACTACAACAGAAAAAAAACATACATAATAATAAATAAACATCATATATATGGCAAATATAAATACATACATACATTCTCGACAAGAACAACATAAAAATTTTGTAAATTTTAACAATTATGATTCATTCACACTATAAGTTTATTACTATATCAACTTTGTAACAATTATAACTCATCCACACCATATTGTAACAATCGTATGTTATGGACACCATATTTTATAATTCTCTGTAACTTAGTAACGGTTATAATTTCACTGACTCTTGAAAATTACAATTACAAAATGTTACTATAAAAATGTTTATAATGAAAGTAACAATGTTATTTTAAAAAAACTTGCTGCTATATAACATGCGTGCCACACGTGAATCTATGTGAATGTTAGTTACAAAAATGTTGGGTATGAAATTATGTGTGGACAGCCAGTTATGTAAATTATGAAACATGAAATGTATCTGTGAACAGTTAGAAAGCTAACAAGTGAAACATAAGCTTATCTGTGGATAGTTACATAACATAATTGTTTTGTGAATATGAAGTCTACATATGAATGACAATTGACATAAGATGTCACATATTGTTATCTACTTGTAAATAGTTATATAATGTACATCACATGTGAATGTTTACCTGTGAAGAGTTATGTAACATATACCACATATTGATGCCAACAGGTGAAGAGTTATATAACATATACCACATATTGATGCCAACAGGTGAAGAGTTATATAACATATACCACATATTGATGCCAACAGGTGAAGAGTTATATAACATATACCACATATTGATGCCAAAAGGTGAAGAGTTATATAACATATACCACATACTGATGCCAACAGGTGAAGAGTTATATAACATATACCACATATTGATGCCAACAGGTGAAGCGTTATATAACACATACCACATATTGATGCCAACAGGTGAAGAGTTATATAACTATACCACTATTGATGCCAACAGGTGAAGAGTTATATAACATATACCACATATTGATGCCAACAGGTGAAGAGTTTATAACATGTACAACACATATTGATGCCGACATGTGAATAGTTAAATAACATGTCTGACATAAAGTGAAGCTGTGAGGACAGCAGAGAGAGAAGATGCTGTACAGTTTAATATTGTGACAAGACAGATAGTCCGTCACCAACAGAACTGATAGACAATATCATGGACAAGAAGTTTTCTTCATTCCTTCCTCATTTGCCTTTCAGCGTCGCAGGGCCATATAATTTGCTGTCTTTTGCTCTTCTGTTGGCTTTGACTGCTGTTATGTTTCCTAGTGTTTCTAATATTCTAACAATCCATCTTTTTGTGGTCGACCTCTGAGTATCATGTTCTCGCAACATTCATTAAAGGCTTGTTAGGGTTGTGACGTGTTTCGGTCTTTCTGTTTTATCACGTGGCCAAACCATTTTATCTGTTGTTTCTTTATTTATACTATGACAGGAATTATTCCTAGTTTTTTTCTCAGTTTTTCATTTCTGATCTTACCTCTCAGACTGTTTCCTGTCATTCGTCTAACACATTTCATCTCTGCTGTGGTTATTTTCCTTATTGTTCTTGCGTCTAGTGTCCAGGACTGGCAATGGTAGCACAAAGTTGAAATGAAGTTTGTTTTGTAGAGTGCCCGTTTTGCCACTAGAGTTATTTCCGTGTTGGACAAAGTGGTGATAGTTGTTCGATGATTTGACAAGCTTTGTTGCATCTTGAGTTTAATTCTGATACTTTTGAACATTCATTTGTCACTGGACTTCCTAGGTATTTAAATTCAACAAGGGTTGTGGCAGGATATAATTATGAACATCAGGTTGTGGCAGGACATAATTATGAACATCAACTGGCACGTAACATGATGTAACATAATGAAGAAGACAGAGAAATATAAACCACAGTCTACTTGTGGACAATGAGTTACATGTCACATACTTCACTAATAATGAAGTTTACATTTGTACAACATAGTTAGCATATAAAGCTTACAAGTAAACAAACAGTTTACACACACATCACCCATGTTAGGAGCTGGTTATTTAAAAATCATAATTAGGGTAATTTCCTAGTTTAAGCACATAAATTATTTTGGAGAAATGAGTGATATCCCCTTAGTTGGCATTGGAATAAAACTACAGTGATTTTTAAATACTAAAAATTATGTTATGGTTTATTTTGGGTTTGGCTTTAGTGTTGTTTCTCTTTTCTCTACAATGACAGATCTGGAAACAACTGAATAAGTGTAATATAACTCAAAGGAATGTTACTATTCCAAAAAAATATTTAAAGTGCTTAAACTAGGACTTTACAGGTTGAATTATAAAGAACTAAAAACATTGTGTAAGATACTATAGAAGACACAATAGAGAAGAGGGGAGTTTACTCTGTAACAACCTCTAGTATAGAGATTATAGTTGCATTGATGAGACAACAGAGAAGTGGGTTGTTTTGCAAAAATAATGAACAGGCTAGATCAAAGGAAGTAGAAATGTGATTCTACCACAGAATGTTGAGAATACCTGTTACCAGCTAAAAGGAGTACTGATGGAATTTTAAAATCAGTGCATGAAAAGAATTTCTCAAGTGCATTAGAAAAATACTTTGTATACCATGGAATGATAAAGGTAAAGTACGAGACTTGAATTGCATCTTCGCACGTGAGTTTTCACCATATGTGTGCACGTCCACCTATCTAGAAATGTTCTGAGACTTCTTGACAGTGTCGCTTCAAGCATCGAAACTCATGATGCGAGGCGGCATTCCTCACCTTCCCAGAGTTTCTGCCAGCGGCTGGGTTGACCGGGGGATATTTTTTTTTTTCAACCACAAGTACAACTCACACTGCTTCCAGTGGATATTGAACACGGGTTGTCCGAACGTGGGTAGCCCAGTCGGGTGGTTTGTTCCAACAAGACTACCGAGGATCCCACCATGGAATGAGTTCAAGATTAATGCAGACACAAGAGAAATGACAAAGCATCCAAAGATGTCATCTATAATCAAGAGAGGATATGAAGAGAAGAGGACAACAAGAGAATCTCAAAGCAGGCCCTCAAATGGGAACCAGAAGGTAAAAGAAAAAGAGGCAGACCTAGAGCAACACTAAAAAGATCACTGAGGTGAAAGGCAACAATAACAGGCATCAGTTTCCTTGAGCAGCTCGGTCAGAACAGGGACATGTGACAAGATACAATGTGGGTCCTATGCAAGATCTGACACTTGGTGACAAAGATCGTCGGAGAGTTTAAAGAGTATTCGGCTTGAAAGAACACAGATAGATTAGGATAAAATAAAAGGCAGTCTACCTTCTTTGGTCACATCATGAGAGGACAAATAAGTGGGCAATGATCACATCTTGAGAGGACAAATAAGTGGACAATGATTATGTCATGAGAAGACAAATAAATGGACAATGACAACGTCATGAGAGGACATTAAATGGACAATGATAACGTCATTAGAGGACTATAGGACAAATAAGATGACAATGATAACATCATGAGAGGACAAATAAGTGGACAATGATCACGTCATGAGAGTACAAATAAGTGGACAATGATCACGTCATGAGAAGACAAATAAGTGGACAATGGTCACATAATGAGAAGACAAATAAGTGGACAATGATCATGTCATGAGAGGACAAATAAGTGGACAATGATCACATCAATAGTGGACAAATAAATGGACAATGATCATATCAATAGTGGACAAATAAGTGAACAATGATGACATCATTATTAGTGTACAAATAAGTGGAAAATGATCACATCATTAGAGGACAAATAAGTGGAAAATGATCACATCATTAGAGGACAAATAAGTGGAAAATGATCACATCATTAGAGAACAAATAAGTGGACAATGATCCCATCATTAGAGGACAAATAAGTGGACAATGGCAAAATTAAAAGGGAAGAGGGATAGAGGAAGACAGCAACATAAACGATAATACTAGAAAAATATAACAGTAAAATTTATCATGGAAAACATTTAGGACAGGAATTTGTGGAGGGACATTATCATTTATGACCAGCGACATGACATCTTACAATGATGATGATGAGGTAGAGATTGAAGTAGTTGCTTTTGCTTTAAGTGGGTTGCAAAGAAACAGTTCACTTAGATAAGATCAATTATTTGTATTGGATTTTCAGTCAGTTCTTCGAAAAGTTCATTAAGATATTTTTGGACAATACAAAATTTTTTTTTAAATGGAGGCGAAGGCGCGCCTCACAGCACCAGAGCTGGAAGTTGTCAGCGACCCACAGCTGATGGCTTGCGCCAGGATCAGTGAACCAGAACCATCCAGACCCTGCTCCACCTCTCTGTGGTGCCTCTAGAAACATACTAACCTGTCTAGTCTGGCCAAGCGAGAAGGGATCGAAGAGGGAAGACAACCCTAATTAGGACAAACGATAATTCACAAACAGCAGAGATAGAATCAAGATGCAACAAAGCTTGTCAAATCATTGGACAGCTATCACCACTATTGCCCAACAAGGAAATAACTCTGAAGGCAAAACAAGCACTATACAATACAACCTTCATCCCAACGTTGTGCTACCAATGCCAGACCTGGACCATAGATGCAAGAACAATAAGAAAATAACCTCTACTGAGATGAAATGTGTTAGACGAATCACAGGAAACAGTCTGAGAGATAAGATAAGAAATGAAGAACTGAGAAAAAAGCTAGCAATAGACCCCACCATAGAATATATAAGGAAACAACAGATAAAATGGTTTGGCCACGTGACAAGGCAGAAATATCAAAACATAACACAACAAGCCTCCAGCAAACGTGAGAATATCAGACCCAATGGTTGACCATGAAAAAGATGGATCGATGGAACATTAGAAGCGCTAGGAAACATAACAGCAGCAGAGGGAAACAGAAGAGCAAAAGACCGCAAATTATATCTCTCCTTGATGCTGAAAGGCAAATGAGGAAGGAAAGAGGAAGAAGAAAAAGAACAACAGCTCATCTGAAAGAATCTCTGTCTCTAGCCAGATTTCCCAGAGAACGTTGCATTCACCACAACTCGTCTGAGAGAATCTCTGTCTATAGCCAGATTTCCCACAGAATGTTGCATTAACCACAGCCTGTCTGAAAGAATCTGTCTATAGCCAGATCTCCCACAGACATTGCATCCATCTCAGCCCATCTGAAAGAGTATCTGTCTCTAGCCAGATCTCCCACTTCTGTTGCCAAGTTCAAGGTCTCCATGATTTCTTGAAACCACCCTCTTGGTCTGCTCCTGGTGCGTCATCCAGGAACCATACCTTCTATTATTGTTCTTTCCAGCCTACAGTGTCTTTTGACTTGGCGATAGTATTTTAATTTCCTCTGTAGAATGGTGTTTATAAGCCAGTTCTTTTTAATGTTGAAATCTTTTAATATGGAGAGTTTATACAAATTAAAAGCTAGCAGGAAACACCAGGGGCAGCATCTGTGATGTGGACAACAAGCATGCACCAAATACAACATCCTGAATGTGCTCAAGGGTTGCATTTTTTATATTTAAGCAGTTAAGATGGTAGGAAATGGTAGGAACAACCCCTGCCAAGAATATATAGAACAACAACTTAAATGGTTTGGCCACCTGGTCAGAATGAATCCTCACTAATCACCATCAAGGGCGTTCTTCTCGAGAATGCATGGAAAAAGACCAAGAGGAAGACCCAGAAGAAGATGGATAGATGCAGTGACAGAGACATGTAACAACAAAGGAAAATCACTAATTCAGACAATTCGAGCAGCTCAAGAACGACAAATGATATAAACCACGACACCTTTTAGGTATCAGTGAAAAGAGAAAAGAAGTAGAAGATCAGTGAAGTTACAGTGGCTATCAGAAAATATATAGCAGCTATCAGTGAAGATGCAGTGGATATCATGAAGACACAGTGGCTATCAGTGAAGATACAGTGGATATCAGTGAAGATACAGAGGACAACAGTGAAGATACAACGGCTATCAGAGAAGATATAGCAGCTATTCGTGCAGATACAGAGGCTATCAGTGAAGGTAAAGAGGCTATCAGAGAAAATACAGTGAATATCAGAGAATATATGACAGCTATCAATGAAGATAGTCTTAAATTTGCAACATTTGCTTCATTTACTTATTGGTCGGCTGCAATGCACTGTTTTCTATTTAACGAAACAAGAAATTATAATAAAGGAATTACAAAGCAAGACTTCAAATGGGAAATACCAGGCAAAAGAAAAAGAGGCTGACCTAAAGAAACACTCTGAGATCCTTGTATCAAGTGGCAACAACAGTGAACATCAGCTCATTGCTGCAGTTGAGAGGCTAGTCTTGAACAGGGATATATGGCGAGACACAATGCAGGTCCAGTGAAAAGTCTAATGCTTTGTAATAAAGACTGTTGAACAGTCTCTATAATTTCAGCCTTAAGTACCAACTTTGACTCAAAACAGACAAAGACACTCTTATCAATGCCCTCCGAATTGTGGGAAGAGCACAGGATTTAGACAAACACAGATCCACGTCACTTCTTCAGATGATGGAGATGGGAGTTAAGATGGACACAGCCAGAAATGAGAAACTTAGTGGGCGTGTAATAAGACTTATCAACCAACACAGAACTGAAGTCGTCAGTCGCAGGACACTGCGGGACTTGCTGAGGAGGGGATCCGAGCACCAATGGACCTGTTCGGAGTGCAATGATGATGACCCGCAAATAACTCAAAGACACTCTTTTGCCGATAATAAATAAGAATATATCAAACAAGAGGGAATGAGAATCTACAAGCATGAGTTCAATGTGCAGGCCACCAGCGAGCTACAGAACCATTAATGTGTACATATTTTATATTCTGCTGAAAGTTATAGTGTACCTAAGAGTTTGTTTCAAAAGTGCTATGATGTCAGCTCTAAGAAGCAACATTTTGATGTCAGCATACATGAATTTCTATCTATCTATTGACCTTTCAAGCTGTAGCCAGCCCATAGGGCGTAGACCAAGATACTCCTTATCTTATCAAGATCAAGATCTTATCTAAATTTTTGTTCTAGCAGCTTTCAATTCTTTTAAAGATATTTTATCAAATCTCGCCATTTGTCTCTGTTCTGTGCAAGCAACTCTATCTCATTGAGGGAGTCGAATCCTGCTGCTCTTGCCTCTGTCATCAATGTTCTTCTCAGTGTCTCTCTAGGTCTTCCTCTTTTTCTCTTACCTGTTGTTTCCCATATGAGGGCTTGCTTTGCTTTTCGGTTATTATCTCTTCTCGTAACATGTCCAACATATGACCATCATCTTTTCTTTATTACTGAAGATATTAGTGGTTGGTAATACATGAATTTACTTAACGCATAAAACTCAAGATGTATGAGCTTCTATGAGCAGCCTCAAAACTACAGAAACCATTAGTAAGTAAAGGTCCCCTCCACACTTTGCTTGATATGTGGGTAAGATGCTGTTAGTGATCATATTTTTTCCATGACCACAGCATATTTTTGGGTGATGTGGTTCGTATCACGCCAGACCGTCTGTACTTTCCAGAAAAATCTCTGGTACCCATTTTTAGAGGCTGTGTGAAGCCCAGAGCCTTGTCACTGCTAGGAATTGAACCTTGACCCTTCCAATCAAGAAGTGGATGCTCTAACCACTTGGACACCAAGAGTAATATACTTCCAATCAAGAAGTGGATGCTCTAACCACTTGGACACCAAGAGTAATACCCTTCCAATCAAGAAGTGGATGCTCTAACCACTTGGACACCAAGAGTAATATACTTCCAATCAAGAAGTGGTTGCTCTAACCACTTGGACACCAAGAGTAATATACTTCCAATCAAGAAGTGGATGCTCTAACCACTTGGACACCAAGAGTAATATACTTCCAATCAAGAAGTGGATGCTCTAACCACTTGGACACCAAGAGTAATATACTTCCAATCAAGAAGTGGATGCTCTAACCACTTGGACACCAAGAGTAATATACTTCCAATCAAGAAGTGGATGCTCTAACCACTTGGACACCAAGAGTAATACCCTTCCAATCAAGAAGTGGATGCTCTAACCACTTGGACACCAAGAGTAATACCCTTCCAATCAAGGAGTGGATGCTCTAACCACTTGGACACCAAGAGTAATACCCTTCCAATCAAGAAGTGGATGCTCTAACCACATGGACACCAAGAGTTATACCCTTCCAATCAAGAAGTGGATGCTCTAACCACTTGGACACCAAGAGTTATACCCTTCCAATCAAGAAGTGGATGCTCTAACCACTTGGACACCAAGAGTAATACCCTTCCAATCAAGAAGTGGATGCTCTAACCACTTGGACACCAAGAGTAATACCCTTCCAATCAAGAAGTGGATGCTCTAACCACTTGGACACCAAGAGTAATACCCTTCCAATCAAGAAGTGGATGCTCTAACCACTTGGACACCAAGAGTAATACACTTCCAATCAGAAGTGGATGCTCTAACCACTTGGACACCAAGAGTAATATATATTAAGATAGAAAAAAAAAATACTACCAGGAACCATCCATGTGCACATATTTGATCATCTGCTACAGATGACAAAGCACCGACGAATTTGTCAAGAGTGCGGTGATATCAGCTCTAAGAATCAACATTTCAACATTAATACATTTACCTAACGTATGGATTTTAAGATGTATGAGCTTATACAACCTGAAAGTGATCAGTCTCAAAGCTGACTGCCATGCTGAAGTCGGATGTGTTGGGCCGAAAGGCGCAAATATCACAGTTTTACTGCAAACCACAACACAACGTAGACACGCCCACTTAACGTCCTTTTAAGGCGGATGACGAAGAGGTATACTCCTTTAGTCATCGGGGGAACGCAAGCAAGCAAGCAAAGCTGACTGCAGGTTTCACAATTGGCAAAACAAAACTCATCAAGACCCTACTCCCCTTCCCAATGGTAGCCCTTGAACCAGACTAGCTACTTATACCTTCTATATTTTGTAAGATAAACCTGTAGGCCTGATCAAAATAAGTCTTACAAATGGGAAAAAAAACCTGATGTCAACTTCATTTGCTTCATCCTGACAAAGCATGATCTGTTCAACATCAAACATGTCTTCGAGGACCACAATCGTCATTAAAAATTGGAGTACAAATTACACTTTTATCAGTTATGTGTATCTATGTAGCATGGCTGATTAGTTTTTAGAATTTATCTCAAACAACTGTACAGTTTGACCTTGTCATCAATGTTTAATCTCTCCAGCATACTGATTATTTCCACATGCTTTACTTTGTCAAATGCTTTTGTGTAGTCTATAAAGCACATATATATAGATCTTTCTTTACCTCTATAGCTCTTTCTATCAATGTTCATTGGATGTATATTGCATTATTGTACATGTATAGCAAAGTTTCTTTAATTATTTTTTGTTGTTGGTCAAATGCAATTTGTAGATTTATTTATTTTATAATTTTTTTTTTTAATGGAAAGTTGCCCAAATGGTCTATTTTCTGTGTATAAATTACTTAGTAAGGCTTACAAGTCAATTATTAAGAAAATTCCATACAAATTAAGGGCAATCCAAACAAGGTGAAAGGTATGGCTACTCTCTAGATAAGCAAGCAAAATTGAAGAGGAAAGGCAACCCTGTTACCAAGAAAAACAAGCACCGAAATTGGACATTCTGGGCTAAAGATGCAGAAATCACAGCTTATCATAATAGATCACAACAAAATTTACATCCATTGAACACTCATTTGAGGTTGATGATAAAGGTGGGTTATCATCAGAAACACACTCAAGAAAAAAGACTTCATGTATGAACATTCATACCCAGTCATACTATATCAATTATTATATAAATATTTTATCAACAACATGATGTGTATGACATTTATTATCAATTTTTTTTCAGACACATCTACCTTTAGACCAATTCAGTACATCACATGTCAACCCACCCAAATCCTTGTCGTTCTCAACTTATATTGCCCTTTTTCTTTCAAACTTCTTTCGATGGAAATAATAACGAGTAAATGTTGTAGAATACAATATCACAGGGGAGTGAAGTAGTAAACTTCCATCATACTAGTTCATAACATTTGGAGATGAGAGACCAGTGCTCTTTCTCATTGTTATTTACTTTGGGGAAGTGCTTTTTTCCAAGTGTAAATTACCTTTCCCAACTCAGTGATTCAAGCATTCATTTCTGATCAGCATGATCAACTATAGCATTATGGGAATGAAGTGACTCATCCTTTTACTATCCCGCACAAACCAGCATAACTACTTTGCTGCTGGGCATTTCATTTATTTCTTTTCATTTTAGCTATCACTGCTCTCTTCATATTGTTTGCATGTAAATTATTTTGTTTTTGTTTCAGTTTGATATTTTAGTAATTCATAGCATCCTATCTTTCTTGTAAAAAAAATTGTTTTTTTTTTTTTTTGCTGTAAAGATCTATCGAAATGCTTCCATACAATCCTGAAAACATCCATAGAACAATTTCTCTTCTTCTTCTTCTTACACTACTTCATTTAGATATTGAAAGAGATACAAAGTTATAGTTATTGCTTGTCTGGCAGCTTCAAGCTATTATCCTTTTACATTGTTATATATTTTATTTGTTTCCTCCATCTTAATTTATCTTGTTCTACATATACTCTGTTTCCTTCTCTTATTTTTTTCTTATATACAGGGTGAGCACAAAAATATTCCTTGATTCACCTGGAAATGCTAATCAACTCCACAAATTTCACAACAAGCACTATCAAGCAGATGGATTGGACAAAATGATCAGGCACTGAAGTGGCCCCCTGAAATCACCGAACCTAACTATTAGTGTTTAACATGTCCATATTTCGGACATGTGATGAGGAGAGATAATAACCGAATAACAAAGCAAGCCCTCATGTGGGAAACAACAGGTAAGAGGAAAAGTGGCCGACCCAGAGAGACACTGAGAAGAACATTGATCAGAGAGGCAAGAGCAGCAGGAATTGGCTCCCTCAATGAGATAGAGTTGCTTGCACAGAACAGAGACAAATAGCGAGATTGATAAAATATCTTTAGAAGGATTGAAAACTGCTACAATAAAAATGTAGATAAGAGAAAGAGTATCTGGGTCTATGCCCTATGGGCCGGCTACGGTTCAAAAGGTCAAAAGATAGATAGATAAAACTGCTTGTGACTTTTTTCTTTGGGGGTATATGAAGAGTAGGTTGTATGTACTCCACTACCCCCAAAACATGGATGATCTGCAGGAATGCATCACTGAAGCTGTAAACTCAATCTTGCTGGATATTCTACAGAGAATCTGGTCCAAGCTAGATTATCGCATCAAAGTTTACCAGTTACATTTTAAATCTGTTGAAAATCAAGGGGTGTTTATGTGCTCACCCTATATATGTCTTATATGGTATGGAATCATAAAACATTTCCAGGTGGGCAGTGAAAGGCAAGAATAAGAGAATAAAGCCATTCTTTCTCTTATAAATCTTATTCCTAAATTCTACCTTATCTAAACATTCCACCCACACTTGTTAAATGTCTGATTTCTGTGGTGATCACAAAAAAAAAAAAACAATATGCTATCTATAAAAAACATTACAAGATTTTCATAAATGATTTCAAATGTGTAAGAAATGACAACATTTAATAAAATGTATGTTCATGAATATGTACCACATATACTATCTGTCTGGACTTGGTGATTAAATGCTACATGGATCCAGCAGCCAGTGAGCTGATGCCCTTCAGGGGTTGTATTACATCGATCTAGTGGCCAGTGAAATGACACCCTTCAGTCAAAGGTCATACTACAGGGATCCAGCGGAAAGTGAAATGACATATTTCAACTAAAGGTCATACTACTAGGATATAGTAGCCACCAGTGAAATTACACCCTTCAGCCAACAGTCATACTACATGGATCCAGCAACAGCCAGTGAAATGACACACTTCAGCCAAAGGTCATACTACATGGATATAGTAACCACCAGTGAAATGACACCCTTCAGTCAAAGGTCATACTACATGGATATAGTAGCCACCAGTGAAATGACACCCTTCAGCCAAAGGTTATATTACATGTATCTAGTAGCCACCAGTGAAATGACACACTTCAGCCAAAGGTCATACTACATGGATATAGTAACCACCAGTGAAATGACACCCTTCAGCCAAAGGTTATACTACATGGATATAGTAGCCACCAGTGAAATGACACCCTTCAGCCAAAGGTTATATTACATGTATCTAGTAGCCACCAGTGAAATGACACACTTCAGCCAAAGGTCATACTACATGGATATAGTAGCCACCAGTGAAATGACACCCTTCAGCCAAAGGTTATATTACATGTATCTAGTAGCCACCAGTGAAATGACACCCTTCAGCAAAAGGTCATACTACATGGATATAGTAACCACCAGTGAAATGACACCCTTCAGCCAAAGGTTATACTACATGGATATAGTAGCCACCAGTGAAATGACACCCTTCAGCCAAAGGTTATATTACATGTATCTAGTAGCCACCAGTGAAATGACACACTTCAGCCAAAGGTCATACTACATGGATATAGTAGCCACCAGTGAAATGACACCCTTCAGCCAAAGGTTATATTACATGTATCTAGTAGCCACCAGTGAAATGACACCCTTCAGCCAAAGGTCATACTACATGGATATAGTAGCCACCAGTGAAATGACACCCTTCAGCCAAAGGTCATACTACATGGATATAGTAGCCACCAATGAAATGACACCCTTCAGCCAAAGGTCATACTACATGGATATAGTAGCCACCAATGAAATGACACCCTTCAGCCAAAGGTCATACTACGTAAAAGTTATGGCAACTGGTCAAATAAAAATATGCTTGAAATGTTTGGGAATAAAAGTTTGGTGAGGAACAAAGACAAATAATTTCAGAAATGTAACGAAATGAAAGACATTTGTTGCAAGGTCAGCTCAGCTCAAATCCGGCTCCAGACTCCAGGGCATACAGGAGCTTTGTTTTCATTGTGTGGGCATCATGAAAAGCTGGAAGTTTAAGAAGATTCATGCAAGTGCTGGCAGTTGGCAGACGATCTACTTCTAATCCTGCACTGTGAATGCAAAATGCTGGGAAGAGATCCTGCAACAAAACAACAACAAAATTTTTTATTTATATTAGAAGCAAAAATAAACATTAGAAAGTTGTAAGGAATATTATTAACAAACGTCATCTTGTACCATCTCTGTAACGAAGGATGGCTACGATAGAGCACCATTTCGTTCCATCTCTTGTCTTCAAGGGAGCCACGATAGCTCAGTAGTTAGTGAACTGGACTACAAAGGACAAGAGGTAGGGTTCGATCCCAACCGACGGCTTCCGGTTCACCCAGCCTTAAATGGGTACAGGATTGTTTTCTGGAAAAGTAAAGCGGCACGGGCGTAATACTGAGACCACATTACCCCAAAAATCATGTGCCGAAGGTCTGTAAAATTTATAGTCACTAACACCATATTCCCTATACGCCACTTGGCGTGATGGGGGTACTTTACTTTTTATTTTTCTCTTGTCTTGAAGGTATATGCTGTCATTGATTCTCCTTCGACTTAACATTCCAAGATGGTGGAATAGTTTGTACTCCATCGACCACTGCATGATTTGCATTTGAGGACTGATTAATTTTAGCTCTCAAATGTAGATCACTGAGTTAAAGTCAACCAGATGTTCCAATTTACAGATTTGTGTCGGTGCTATGGAGTTTGTGCACCTTGCAGTGGTGCTTTATAGCGAATCAAGTGATGTGGAAGGGACACCTTCCTCCATCATGAAGTCAATATGCATATTACATAAAGACACTGAGAGATCTTTAATACCAGTCATTGGATTTGTATGGTGCTGATTACGTTCAACTCCTTCATGTGGAATGTTATGCAAAGGATTTCATTTTGGGGATTCTGTGCTGGGGATATGTTGTTCGTAGCAGCAGACTTTAGAGTGAATATAGCGTTGCAGGTGCATCCATTTGTTGATAATGTGCATGCTATATCATAATGATGGACGATAGTAATCCCTAATCATATATTCAAAACAATGATTTTGATGTTATTCATGAATCTGTGGCCCTGGTGCGACTCCCGGATCTTCATGTTAGTCAAAAGCAAGTAAAAAGTAAAGTACCCCCGTCACGCCAAGTGGCATATAGGGAAATATGGTGTTAGTGACCCTATATTTTACAGACCTTCAGCACATGATTTTTGGGGTAATGTGGTCAGTATTACGCCCGTGCTGCTTTACTTTCCCAGAAAAAAAATCCGGTACCCATTTAAGGCTGGGTGAACCCGGAAGTACTTGTGAACCAGTCTAATGTTTCAAACTGTGGGATTTACCTGAGGAGGAGATCTGAGCACATATGAACAGTTGTTTGATGTGCAATGAGGATCATCCAACGACTAACTATTGGTTCTCCTTTCCACTTTAGTCTTTGTCTGCCACTACCTTGTAATGTCCCTTTCAAAACGACTTTCAGTAAGTTATATGCATTCAAAAAATATTTCATTGATCTTGTTTCAAATTTTTAAAAATAGTTCTTTCTTCATCTTCAGGTGCTTCAAGGTTCTGTTAGTTTTTATCTTTACTGCCCACCAAAATATTTCCATTAAAAATCCACACAGATTAAAAAATAAGGAGCATGAGAAGAATTTGTTTGTCTATAACTTCTGCCTAGGTTTGGTTTTTTTTTTTTTAATTTGTGATGAAATAAAGACTCGAAACCTGTACACTGCTTGAAGACTGCACTAAACTGAGTTTTTAGTACAAGATTCTCAGGCAATCTCCCTGAGATGGCATTGACCAGCAGCCTGTAGATGGGCTTTTGCCCTATGGCAAAATGTTAAATTTTGTTGTGTTAGCATTTTCTTAGGTGGACTTTCAAGAAAACAGTACCATCTGTCTCACCATCTCCTAGTCATAAGAAAACAGTACCATCCGTCTCACCATCTCCTAGTCACAAGAAAACAGTACTATCTGTCTCACCATCCCTAGTCACAAGAAATCAGTACCATCTGTTTCACCATCTCCTAGTCACAAGAAAACAGTACCATCTGTCTCACCATCTCCAAGTCACAAGAAAACAGTACTATCTGTCTCACCATCTCCTAGTCACAAGAAAACAGTACTATCTGTCTCACCATCTCTACGTCACAAGAAAACAGTACTATCTGTCTCACCATCTCCTAGTCACAAAAAACAGTACTATTGTCTCACCATCTCCTAGTCACAAGAAAACAGTACTATCTGTCTCACCATCTCCTAGTCACAAGAAAATAGTACTATCTGTCTCACCATCTCCTAGTCACAAGAAAACAATACTATCTGTCTCACCATCTCCTAGTCACAAGAAAACAATACTATCTGTCTCGCCATCTCCTAGTCACAAGAAAACAATACTATCTGTCTCGCCATCTCCTAGTCACAAGAAAACAGTACTATCTGTCTCACCATCTCCTAGTCACAAGAAAACAGTACTATCTGTCTCACCATCTCCTAATCACAAGAAAACAGTACTATCTGTCTCACCATCTCCTAGTCACAAGAAAACAGTACTATCTGTCTCACCATCTCCTAGTCACAAGAAAACAGTACTATCTGTCTCACCATCTCCTAGTCACAAGAAAACAGTACTATCTGTCTCACCCTCTCCTAGTCACAAGAAAACAATACTATCTGTCTCACCATCTCCTAGTCACAAGAAAACAATACTATCTGTCTCACCATCTCCTAGTCACAAGAAAACAATACTATCTGTCTCACCATCTCCTAGTCACAAGAAAACAATACTATCTGTCTCACCATCTCCTAGTCACAAGAAAACAATACTATCTGTCTCACCATCTCCTAGTCACAAGAAAACATTACTATCTGTCTCACCATCTCCTAGTCACAAGAAAACATTACTATCTGTCTCACCATCTCCTAGTCACAAGAAAACAATACTATCTGTCTCACCATCTCCTAGTCACAAGAAAACAATACTATCTGTCTCACCATCTCCTAGTCACAAGAAAACAATACTATCTGTCTCACCATCTCTAGTCACAAGAAAACAATACTATCTGTCTCACCTCTCCTAGTCACAAGAAAACAGTACTATCTGTCTCACCATCTCCTAGTCACAAGAAAATAGTACTATCTGTCTCACCATCTCCTAGTCACAAGAAAACAGTACTATCTGTCTCACCATCTCCTAGTCACAAGAAAACAGTACTATCTGTCTCACCATCTCCTTGTCACAAGAAAACAGTACTATCTGTCTCACCATCTCCTAGTCACAAGAAAACATACTATCTGTCTCACCATCTCCTAGTCACAAGAAAACAATACTATCTGTCTCACCATCTCCTAATCACAAGAAAACAGT
This sequence comes from Megaustenia siamemsis, assembly GCA_032433765.1. Taxonomy (NCBI): domain Eukaryota; kingdom Metazoa; phylum Mollusca; class Gastropoda; order Stylommatophora; family Ariophantidae; genus Megaustenia; species Megaustenia siamemsis. Next base: position 60,645,694 of record JAVIAB010000108.1, read on the forward strand.
ACTATCTGTCTCACATCTCCTAGTCACAAGAAAACAGTACTATCTGTCTCACCATCTCCTAGTCACAAGAAAACAGTACTATCTGTCTCACCATCTCTTAGTCACAAGAAAACAGTACTATCTGTCTCACCATCTCCTAGTCACAAGAAAACAGTACTATCTGTCTCACCATCTCCTAGTCACAAGAAAATAGTACTATCTGTCTCACCCTCTCCTAGTCACAAGAAAACAGTACTATCTGTCTCACCATCTCCTAGTCACAAGAAAACAGTACTATCTGTCTCACCATCTCCTAGTCACAAGAAAACAGTACCATCCGTCTCACCATCTCCTAGTCACAAGAAAACAGTACTATCTGTCTCACCATCTCCTAGTCACAAGAAAACAGTACTATCTGTCTCACCATCTCCTAGTCACAAGAAAATAGTACTATCTGTCTCACCATCTCCTAGTCACAAGAAAACAATACTATCTGTCTCACCATCTCCTAGTCACAAGAAAACAATACTATCTGTCTCACCATCTCCTAGTCACAAGAAAACAATACTATCTGTCTCACCATCTCCTAGTCACAAGAAAACAATACTATCTGTCTCACCATCTCCTAGTCACAAGAAAACAATACTATCTGTCTCACCATCTCCTAGTCACAAGAAAACATTACTATCTGTCTCACCATCTCCTAGTCACAAGAAAATAGTACTATCTGTCTCACCATCTCCTAGTCACAAGAAAACAATACTATCTGTCTCACTATCTCCTAGTCACAAGAAAATAGTACTATCTGTCTCACCATCTCCTAGTCACAAGAAAACAATACTATCTGTCTCACCATCTCCTAGTCACAAGAAAACAATACTATCTGTCTCACCATCTCCTAGTCACAAGAAAACAGTACTATCTGTCTCACCATCTCCTAGTCACAAGAAAATAGTACTATCTGTCTCACCATCTCCTAGTCACAAGAAAACAATACTATCTGTCTCGCCATCTCCTAGTCACAAGAAAACAATACTATCTGTCTCACCATCTCCTAGTCACAAGAAAACAATACTATCTGTCTCACCATCTCCTAATCACAAGAAAACAGTACTATCTGTCTCACAATCTCCTAGTCACAAGAAAACAGTACTATCTGTCTCACCATCTCCTAGTCACAAGAAAATAGTACTATCTGTCTCACCATCTCTTAGTCACAAGAAAACATTACTATCTGTCTCACCATCTCCTAGTCACAAGAAAACAGTACTATCTGTCTCACCATCTCCTAGTCACAAGAAAATAGTACTATCTGTCTCACCATCTCCTAGTCACAAGAAAACAGTACTATCTGTCTCACCATCTCCTAGTCACAAGAAAATAGTACTATCTGTCTCACCATCTCCTAGTCACAAGAAAACAATACTATCTGTCTCACCATCTCCTAGTCACAAGAAAACAATACTATCTGTCTCACCATCTCCTAGTCACAAGAAAACAATACTATCTGTCTCACCATCTCCTAGTCACAAGAAAACAATACTATCTGTCTCACCATCTCCTAGTCACAAGAAAACAGTACTATCTGTCTCACCATCTCTTAGTCACAAGAAAATAGTACTATCTGTCTCACCATCTCCTAGTCACAAGAAAACATTACTATCTGTCTCGCCATCTCCTAGTCACAAGAAAACAATACTATCTGTCTCACCATCTCCTAGTCACAAGAAAACAATACTATCTGTCTCACCATCTCCTAGTCACAAGAAAATAGTACTAAGAAAACAGTACTATCTGTCTCACCATCTCCTAGTCACAAGAAAACATTACTATCTGTCTCACCATCTCCTAGTCACAAGAAAATAGTACTATCTGTCTCACCATCTCCTAGTCACAAGAAAACAATACTATCTGTCTCGCCATCTCCTAGTCACAAGAAAACAATACTATCTGTCTCACCATCTCCTAGTCACAAGAAAACATACTATCTGTCTCACCATCTCCTAATCACAAGAAAACAGTACTATCTGTCTCACATCTCCTAGTCACAAGAAAACAGTACTATCTGTCTCACCATCTCCTAGTCACAAGAAAACAGTACTATCTGTCTCACCATCTCTAGTCACAAGAAAACAGTACTATCTGTCTCACCATCTCCTAGTCACAAGAAAACAGTACTATCTGTCTCACCATCTCCTAGTCACAAGAAAATAGTACTATCTGTCTCACCATCTCCTAGTCACAAGAAAACAGTACTATCTGTCTCACCATCTCCTAGTCACAAGAAAATAGTACTATCTGTCTCACCATCTCCTAGTCACAAGAAAACAATACTATCTGTCTCACCATCTCCTAGTCACAAGAAAACAATACTATCTGTCTCACCATCTCCTAGTCACAAGAAAACAATACTATCTGTCTCGCCATCTCCTAGTCACAAGAAAACAGTACTATCTGTCTCGCCATCTCCTAGTCACAAGAAAACAATACTATCTGTCTCACCATCTCCTAGTCACAAGAAAACAGTACTAACTGTCTCACCATCTCTTAGTCACAAGAAAACAGTACTATCTGTCTCACCATCTCCTAGTCACAAAAAACAGTACTATCTGTCTCACCATCTCCTAGTCACAAGAAAATAGTATTATCTGTCTCACCATCTCCTAGTCACAAGAAAACATTACTATCTGTCTCACCATCTCCTAGTCACAAGAAAACAAAACTATCTGTCTCACCATCTCCTAGTCACAAGAAAACAATACTATCTGTCTCACCATCTCCTAGTCACAAGAAAACAATACTATCTGTCTCACCATCTCCTAGTCACAAGAAAACAATACTATCTGTCTCACCATCTCCTAGTCACAAGAAAACAATACTATCTGTCTCACCATCTCCTAGTCACAAGAAAACAATACTATCTGTCTCACCATCTCCTAGTCACAAGAAAACAATACTATCTGTCTCACCATCTCCTAGTCACAAGAAAACAATACTATCTGTCTCGCCATCTCCTAGTCACAAGACAACAGTATCTGTCTCAATATCTACAATGAAATTAAAATACTATGGCCATGTCAAAAGACAACTGTGCTGAAAATAACATTAATGGTTGACACGGTTCCCGGACAATGCAGAAGGGGGCAGACCAAGAAGAAGATGGTTGCAAGACATTACGGAGACCTTGAACATGACAACAGAAGAAGTGGGAGATCCAGCTAGAGACATATTTTTTCAGAAAAGCAGTGGTGAATGCAATGTTTAACAAAGAACAAGCAACATATTGATGACAATCTCCACTTATATGCAGCTAGCAGTAGAGTTTTAGCTTCTTTCCAAATACAGAGGCTGTATACACATTAATAAGATAGAAAATCAACTTAGAGTTGAAGAAGAATGCTGTCATAAGAAGATTCTAAACATCATTGGAATCAATACATTTCAAACAAAGAAGTCTCCAGAAGATCAAACATTAATAACATCAATCAGTAAGTGAAAAGAGGATGTAGGAAATGGCTAGGCCATGTTCTACAAAAGGAATCTATTTATCTTCTATCTTTTGTTCGCCTGAAGTATTGACTATATCTGCAATGTCGATTCCTGTATAAATGTTACTGTCTTTTGTAATTCTTGCAGTCGCCCATATAGCTTTGTCTGTATTGTTATATCTATGGGCCAATGGATTTTCTTCAGTCTACTATATTCAGTACAGTCTTGAAGTATGTGTTCAGCAGTCTGGCGGCACCTATCCACATGTATGTAGTTGAGGTGCCAATTCTGAATTTTGTATACGTGCAGCTGTGGAGTCGATTGTGCCCTGTTTTGAGGCGTATATTGATAACTTGTTCCCATCTATTCATATTATGAAAGACATCCTGATTTAGGGCTTGTGGTCTTGATTGATTTAATTATCTCTTTCTTCTGATATACGTAACCGGTGCATCTGGTTGTGTGCTTGCTGCACCTTCCTTTGCAGCTGATCTGCTCTCTCGTCTCCTGGTATTCCACAGTGAGATGGAATCCACTGCGGGGCAACCATGTTTGCAGAGTTCAGTCAATAAGGTCTGCAGCTGTGACAATTTTCTGGATTGTAGTGCCTGGAGTGCTGATCTTACATACAAATGGAATGAACCAGCCATCCACACCTAGCACTACCATGGACACCACCTGACAAATGAAGAAGAGGCAAACCATTGGGGACATATTGACGAACCAAACATGATGAAATGGTAGAGGCTGTCAGGTTCTAGTGAGAATTGTCCAAACTTGCTCCAGACCAGATTCGGTGGAGACCTCTAGTGGGTGCTCTATGTTCTGACCAGAGTTCAGAGGATTAAGAAGGAGAAGATGGATATTAAATTATAAGTTACACATTTGTACAGATGTGTTACTGACAAGATTTTAAGACATAAACCTCAATCTGCAGAAAAACATCTCCTGAGTTATACTGTAGCATAATGTCACATCTGATAGAATATGGGGAAAGCCATAGGAACTGGCTCATGTCACAGAAGAAAAGATAGAACTAGAAAGATTAGTACGAATCAGGAAAAAGTTGGATAAGATGTTGAGTACCTGTGCTTCAGGAGTTAAAAGTTCAAGGATGATGAACTGTCTAGTCTGGAAGTTATCGTTCTCATAGGTCACAGATCCATAAATCTCTCACCACAAAATGATGATGATGGACTGTCTAGCCTGGAAGTTATCTTATAAGTTACAGATCCATAAATCTCTCACAAATGATGATGGACTGTCTAGTCTGGAAGTTGTCTTATGAGTCACAGATCCATAAATCTCTCACAAATGATGATGGACTATCTAGTCTGGAAGTTGTCTTATGAGTCACAGATCCATAAATCTCTCACAAATGATGATGGACTATCTAGTCTGGAAATTGTCTTATAAGCCATAGATCCATTAATCTCTCACAACATGATGATGATGGACTGTCTAGTCTGGGAGTTGTCTCATAAGCCACAGATCCATTAATCTCTCACAACATGATGATGATAGACTGTCTAGTCTGGGAGTTGTCTCATAAGCCATAGATCCATTAATCTCTCACAACATGATGATGATAGACTGTCTAGTCTGGGAGTTGTCTCATAAGCCACAGATCCATTAATCTCTCACAACATGATGATGATGGACTGTCTAGTCTGGGAGTCGTCTCATAAGCCACAGATACAATAATCTCTCACCACAACCTACCTTAAAGCCCAATAGAGGAGGTCTGGAGCAGCTGGTCACAAACTTCAGCAACTGCCTCTTCTGATGATCAGTAAACTCATTAACCACAGCCCAGAAGGTTTCTATCACAGGATGGCTATCATTGTAATCACCTGAAAGATCCACATACAACAAACAGCTACAGGGATCATCAAACAAACTGTCACAGACCAACAAGACAACTCAGTCAACATTTTATTATTTAATTATTAAATATTTTAAAGTACAGAGCTTTTAATAGAAAAGAGTGATTAGATTAACTCTTTCTGTATGGAAGCTTTTTATCAATGCAACGGAAGAGATTTCAGAGATAAAATTTGTCATGGTTTTAAGAATCAATCTACATATTTATATTTATCTAACATATAACATTCTCAACTTTCTTCTGTAAAACCATATTTCTACAACCTCCAGTGATTTTCTTGTCTGCTGTCCTGTTGTCCATGATTCACATCCATATGTTAAGACTGGCTCTACATATTATTTAAGAATTCATTTTCATTTTTCTATTGTCAAAAATGGATTGCACAGTATCTTTCTCATTTTTAAGAAAGCTGCTTTTGCCTGAGCCATTCTGCATCTCACCTCTGTTGTACATCTACCATCTCACCTCTGTTGTACATCTACCATCTGCGGTTAACATTGTTCCCAGTTAACATAAACATAACATAAAAAACTGTCATTAACATTAAAAAATGAAAATGTGAATGAACTCATTATACCTGAATATTTGGTATTCTGTCGCAAATCCACAAGATCAATTGGGATAGAAGCTCCGGATATTAGAACTTGAAGCTCTCCACTGTTGAACATCTGCAGCCAGTCCAACTGTATCACATCATTCATACCTCGCCGAAATGAATTGCAGTGAGGACGAATCTGACAGCACAAATTATATACAAGTTATTTTTTCTCTCAATGATGATGATCGACTATCTAGACTGGAAACATTGTCTCATTGAACCATATATTATTGAACCATATATAATATTCCAACAGACATATATCCTGTTGAGTAAATTAGCCCCAAGAACAATGAACTAGATGACTTGAGTGGTCACTCAGTGGATACCATCACATTGTAATATACACGGGAACAAACACACAGACAAATTAGATAAAGAGGGAGTTTATCACAAGAGAACCATCCGCTCAGTTATGATGAAGCCAAATCCATCCTCAAGGGTCAGTTCCATGAAAAATGGAAACGAGAACACCCAAAGCATAACAAGAGTGACGGATACCACCAACTATCAAGGAGGGATCAAGTCATCATACTTCGCCTACGCACAGGCCACAATAGAATGAGAAATCACATGTTCACCAAATTCAAAATAGGTACTACCAGCCTATGCCACTGTAAACTGGACAATATGACTACAAAACATGTTCTACAGGATTGCCCCCCAGTACACAGACCTGAGAAGAGCAATGTGGTCCACGCCCACCTCCCTGGAAGAAAAACTATATGGGGCAATCGATTCGTTTAAACAGACAGCTGACTTCATGAGAGAGTCTGGAATCCTACTCTGAGTCTTGATCGCAGAGAGAGAGAGAGAGAGAGAGAGATATACAAGTTATATCCATGAATATAAATTATTAGAAATACAGGAGATTTATGTTTCCACATAACAGAATAAAATGAAAAATAAATATTAGCAAAAGTGATCTATCCATTTAAAAAGAAATATAAATCATAGGATGGTGTCTTATGCTAATAATGTTCTGGTGCGCCATGAGGGAAAAGAATAAGGAGCATGTTGTTGGAGAATTGCAGACAGAACTCAACCACTTAACACATTCTGTACCATGAGCCAAAAATGTGGCTTGAGTTTTCGCTTAATTTAATTTTTAAAATGTTGGTTTTTGCAGCTCTAAATTTATTTACATTTCCGAAGTTCTTCTACCTTTCAGCTCCCTGTGGAGCATAGGTCTTCAACAAACACTTTCCAAGTCGTTCTGTTTCTTTTAATTCTTTTAAGATCATTCCATGTCTTCCCCATCATCATCTCTGCTTCTATCTGTCTTCTCCAAGAATTCCTTGGTCTTCCTCTTTGCCTTTTCCCCTGGGGATTCCAAAAAGGGTCTGTTGTGTAATACTCTCAGTTGGCTTCCGCAATGTGTGTCCTATCCAGCGCCATCGTTTTCGCTGTATCTCTTTATCCACTGGTATTTGACTGGTACATTTCCATAATTCTATGTTAGTGAATTTGTCCTGCCATTTCCATCCTTTTATTCACGTAAGCATCCATTAATGAAAATCTGTATCTTCATGAATGTCAATTTTGTTGTTCTCCATGTTTCACAGCCATATAATAGGACTGACTTAACATTGGAGCTGAAAATTTTTATTTTTGTATTCAAACTAGTTTCTTTGGACTTCCATATGTTTCCCAGTGCAATATAAGCTCCTCTTGCTTTTGATATCCTTATTTTGGTTTAATTTTCTGTTCCTCCCTCTTTATCAATATTTCCGAAGTTATTTTAAATAAAAATATGGAATTCTCTTATTTAACCTCTTTTTCAACTTCCTAAGAAAATTGGCAAAAGAAAACATGTTTAGATCAATTTTCATGCATTTTCTTGCTCTTATTAACATTTTTTTTTAATTTTGAAAACAGCCAAGTCACAGGGTGTCAAACTCCTTGGTATGGGGTGTGTTGTTAGCAGTGGTGTAGTGAGGCAGGAGCACTAGTCAACCCAGTAGAGGCAAGTGTAACATGGCAAATAACACCATAACAAAGTTAAAAAGCTATGTAATCACAAGCTTGTGTAGTTGAGGAAAAATTAAAAAATAAAAAAAGGTATGTAAGAAGCTTTACGTGACAAGTGGACGACACAGACTAAACAACGTTTCGGCTCAATAGGCCTTCATCAGGAACAAACAATAAAAACACACACACACAAATTAATAACGAAACAACCAAAACAAAAACAATCGAAATGTGTTAAAGAAAACAACAACAAAAAGTAAAACTATCCTGTCAAATCCAAAATAAAATCGTAACCAAGTGCGGCTGTCGTGAACGTCGAAAATCGTGCGAAAAAGTGCGTAAATGTAAACAGAACCAGAGGAGTAAACACAAGGGTCAGTGTGCAAACACAAAGGAGAAAGAATCGAATAGTAGACTAACAGGTGTAAAAAGACGCTAAGAGTGAGATGTCTGAGAGTGGGGTACAGTAAAAATAAATGAGGGGTAAGAAGCACAGAAAAAAATTTTTTTATAGAGGAGAAAACTGAAGTGTCTCATAAGGGACTAGAGGAGAAGAACTATAAAAAGCATGGCATAGTAAGTAGACCAAATAACCCAAATATGTGTAGTAGAGAAGGCTATGCAAAAGGGAAGGAGCAAGCAAAAGGAAACTATGCGTATGAGTGTGATACATTCATACCTCTCGGGGTCAGCGAACCATACTGGACTATAAGGCGATTTTCCAAAGTATAGCGGCTGCGGTCGCCAGAGTGACAAAGGACAATACCAGTGACACGGATGTCGTCTTTGCCCTTGTGATCAGGGGAGTTGAAGTGGGAAGATACCGGAGTACCAGTATTTTGTTGGACATCACGTAGATGTTCACAAAATCTTTCCGCTAATCTTCTTCCAGACTCACCAATATAGGTCATATGGCATCGTTGGCATATGATGGCATAAATGATGTTGCGGGACACACATGTGAAGCTATGCTTGATCTCGAACCGTCCATTAGGGAACAAAACCGAGTCAGCAGGGAGCACATAGGCACAGGTAATACAGTTTCGACCACAAGGGGCCGTACCGAAGTGTTGAGGGTGGGAGCAAGGGAGATGGCTCCTAACCAAAATATCTCTCAAATTCCTGTCGCGCTTAAAGGCGATCATCGGGGGATCACTAAAAAGTAGACGGGTAGTGGGATCAGAGAGGAGAATGGAACGGTAGCGGTTGAGTATCCTCACAGCAGCTAAGTTGTGGGGATGATATGTGAGGGTGAGTATAGTTCTCTCAGAAGGGGGGGCGGTTGGAAGGGGTGAGTGCCTCGGGACGGGAGATAAGGAGGACCCGCTGGAGGGCAGACTGGAGGATCGAGTCTGGATAAAGCCGGCGGCTGAAGAAACCTAACATGAGGTGAGCCTGTAGGAGGAAATCTTGGTCATCCTGGCAGATGCGACGGAGACGCAATAACTGAGAGAACGGAATAGAATCACGACAAGAAGGTGAATGGGATGAAGTGTAGAGAAGATAGCAATGGGCGTCTGTGGGTTTATAGAAAACCGAAGTATGGAGGCCAGAAGTACCCAAAGAAACGATAAGATCTAGGAAGGTGACAGAGGAAGTGGATGTACAAGATGTGAACTTGATAGCTTTGTGATAGCCACTAATGTGGTCGATAAACCTGGAGAGGTCATCCTCAGGTAGATCGGTAAGTCCGAAGCAGTCATCAATGTACCGAAGGTATATGATGGGAAGGGGACCTTGATATGAATTGAGAAATTGGTACTCAAGGTAGCCCATAAACAGGCAAGCATAGCTAGGGCCCATCTTGGTGCCCATGGCTACTCCACTAACCTGATCATAGAAGTCACCATTGAACTCAAAGGTATTGAGGTTGAGTACAAGCTCAGTAAGGCGGAGAAGAGTGGCAGTATCCACAGAGGGGTGTTGTCTCTGGTCAAGAAAGAAACGTAGAGCTAAGAGGCCGTCGGAGTGAGGAATAGAGGTGTAGAGGGAGCAAACATCAAGGGTAAAAAGTCGGTATGAGCGACCATGGGAGAGAGAGATAGAAGAGAAGATATTAAGTGCATGGTTAGTGTCCTTGACATATGAAGGAAGACTGGCAACCATGGGCTGGAAGACACTGTCTAGATAGTCAGATATGTGTTCAGTCGGGCATGCACACGCAGACACGATGGGGCGTCCTGGATAGTCGATTTTGTGAATTTTGGGGAGCATATAGAAAGATGGTTTCCCAAGACCACTATTCGGGATAATAAGGCGAGACGCGCTAGGGGGAAGGAGGTGGTCACGGATCAGTTCTTTGATGGTAGATTGGACCTGTTTATTGTGGGGGACAGAAGCGTCATCAGGACGGGGTTTATAAAACGTGGTATTGGATAGTTGTTTGTTGCCCTCTGAAATGTATAAGTCTCTGCGCCAAACTACCACCGCTCCCCCTTTATCGGCCGGTTTGATGACAATGTCTTCTCGGCGGCGGAGATTAGAGAGGGCTCGAAGCTCAGAGGGAGATAAATTAGAGCGGTGAAGTTTTCTAGGGCACAGTTGTAGTATCTCACGTGAGGTGACATTAATGTAGTGATCCAAGGCCTGGGATGCGCCGGGTTGAGGGGTCCAATCCGATTTACGGGAGTGGAAGCGGGAAAACTCGTCTACAGGGGTAGATAAGGTGGAAGTTGCAGTAGTGCCAGAGTAATGGAGCTTCAAGCGCATACGTCTATGGAAATCATGGACATCCTTACAAAGATTATAATGGTCACTAAAGGGACGAAGGGGGATAAATTTTAAACCTTTAGAGAGAACAGACCTCTCATTATGTGAGAGATGGAGGTCGGGGGGTATACAAAAAACTAAAGAGTCGGTAGCTGACGTAGCAGGTATAGAGGAAGGTGGGGCGGGGCGGAGGAAGGAGATCTTCTTCTTGTGCTGGGAGGACATAAAAATATAGAGTTGCCTATTAAAGTCGTGGATGATCTGTCGGATAAAATGGTCTGAGCCGGTCATTAAACACCTGAGTCTCGACACCAGCAATAGACGCTGAGTGCGCAGGTGGGAGACCAACCTGGTGTAGTTGGCTAGAACGAGCCTCATACGATGGAAACCAAGGCGTCTTTCAATACTATCAAATCGCCTAATTTCACTAAGGTTGGGCTGGTGGACAAAGGGGGTGAATTTAGACCGGAACCCAAAAGGGAGAATCTTAAATCGTATACAATTTACATACATGCCTTGTGTAGTTGACCTTGCTTGAGTTCAATCTGGCAAACAACAGTATTGGACAATATTCTTTATGTTCAGTGTAGTAAACAACAGTACTGACAATGTTCTTTATGTTCAGTGTAGCAAACTACAGTATTGGACAATATTCTTTATGTTCAGTGTAGTAAACTACAGTATTGACAATGTTCTTTATGTTCAGTGTAGCAAACTACAGTATTGGACAATATTAGACCGGAACCCAAAAGGGAGAATCTTAAATCGTATACAATTTACATACATGCCTTGTGTAGTTGACCTTGCTTGAGTTCAATCTGGCAAACAACAGTATTGGACAATATTCTTTATGTTCAGTGTAGTAAACAACAGTACTGACAATGTTCTTTATGTTCAGTGTAGCAAACTACAGTATTGGACAATATTCTTTATGTTCAGTGTAGTAAACTACAGTATTGACAATGTTCTTTATGTTCAGTGTAGCAAACTACAGTATTGGACAATATTCTTTATGTTCAGTGTAGCAAACTACAGTATTGACAATGTTCTTTATGTTCAGTGTAGCAAACTACAGTATTGGACAATATTCTTTATGTTCAGTGTAGTAAACTACAGTATTGGACAATGTTCTTTATGTTCAGTGTAGCAAACTACAGTATTGGACAATATTCTTTATGTTCAGTGTATTAGAAAGTTCTGTGTATTACGTTTAGTTAGTTTGTGCCGAACATACGGTGTAAGCCTTAGAGGCAATGCGGCAGGAGGTCGACGCCTGGAAGTCATGACCCAGGCGGGCCCACCTCCCCTAGAGTGTCAAGAAGCTAAAGGGCCGAAACACTTGCTCGACGGGGGGTCTTCTTCTGATGATCAGATTGCCTCCTGCTGCGAAGCTCTGTACAAAGAGTTTCCTACTACTTTTATATGGTTAGTCCATTGACAGTCGGGACAAAGACCGGCGGACATCTGGAAAGACAGATGACACTGGGAAAGACCAGGACCAACGGCTGACAGGGCCGGCACCCCGCCAGCTGAAACTACTAGCTATAAGAACGAAACCTAATAAATGCCCCCAAGATTCACCGAAAGGGGGGGAGAATGATGAGTCACACAGCGATTCTACGGAGACGACAAGGACCGACCAACGGATTTTGATCCCAGAACAACGGCTGGAACACCAATGTAGCTGTGGTAGGAAATTCTCAACACAGAAGGGCATGAAAATACACAGAACGAAGAAGAGGTGTGGGAATACAGCATCAGTAGCTCAACAGCGCACTGTCTCGGCAGATAAGACGTCAGAAGATCTCAGTCAGGAGTCAATCCACAGAACTGAGAATATTCAAGTTGAGCTGTCTGATGATGAATTCGCTCACCTCTTGGACGGGAAGAGAGAGAAGATCAAGTTTCCTCCCGCCTGCAACACAGTAGTCTGGGAGAAGTTAGACAAGTCACTAGCAGAAGCCATAGACCACCACCTTAAACGGCTGAACTTGTCCCAGAAGCTTGAAAGCATAGGCGAAGTGGTCTATTATTATTGCGTCAAGGAGTTAGGCTTAGGCACGAAACCACAAAAAAGCAGACGACAGAAACAAATAGAAGAGATTAGGAGGCAGAAAAACCATGCTAGGAAACAATTCAAGAAAGCTACAGAAGCAGAGAAGGAAGCACTGCATCAGGTATGGCAGCATCTAAATCAAAACATAAGGCACTGGGTAGAGCAGAAAGATTGTATGAAAAAGGAAAGCAACCAAGAGGGCCAGGGAAACGTTCTTCAAAGATCCGTTCAAGTTTGCAAAGGAGCTATTTGAACCACCAAGATCTGGAACATTAAAAATCAGCAAGGAGGAGCTAGAGAAACATCTAAGAGAGACCTATTCGGACAGCCAGAGAGACGAACCGCTGAAGTCAATGACAGGAATCATGTGGCCGAGCGAACCGGGCACCCCATTCAATGATAGGCCGCCGACGTTAAAAGAAGTTATAGATGTTGTTCACAGAGCCCGCAACAACTCGGCCCCAGGTCCAAATGGCGTTCCATATCTGGTTTACAAAAGATGCCCAGAGGTACTGAAGCGACTGCACCGGCTGCTCAGGAGTGCATGGAAGAGGCAGATTGTAAGCCAGGAGTGGAAGAAGGCCAATGGCGTGTACATTCCAAAGGAACTGAACTCAAATGAGATTGCGCAGTTCAGACCAATCTCCCTACTGAATGTGGAAGGGAAAGTATTCTTCTCTGTAATGGCAAAGAGACTCACCTCGTACCTCGTGGAGAACGGGTACATAGATACTGCCATACAGAAGGGAGGAGTCCCTGGTGTCCCCGGATGCTTGGAGCACGCGACAATGATATGGGACGCGATACAGAGAGCAAAAACCGAGAAGCTAGATCTAGACGTCATATGGCTAGATCTTGCAAACGCATATGGATCAGTCCCACATCAGATGATTTGGCAGGCTCTCCGAATGTACCATGTACCCCAGAGTGTGACCGCCATGCTCAGACTGTATTTTACCGGCTTCACTGTGCGTTTCTCCACACAGGAATACACGACCGACTGGATAGAATTGCAAGTCGGCATTGCGATGGGATGTACAATTTCGCCCATACTCTTCGTGATGGCGATGCAGATAATATTGAGAGCAGCAGAAGGAGTTGGAAAACGACCAGACTTGGGAGGTGGATACCACATGCCACCACTTAGAGCATTTATGGATGACACCACCGTCCTAGCATCAGAAGAGAGCCACGCCCGCAGGATGCTTGAACGCCTGGACGAACTCATCGTGTGGTGCCGGATGAGCTTCAAACCAAAGAAGTCACGAAGCCTATCCATCAGACGAGGGAAGACCAAGCAAGTTACATTCAATGTGGCGAAACAGAGGATTCCAACCGTCTGCGAGGAGCCAATAAAGAGCCTTGGCAGAGTGTATGACGCCTCATTGAAAGACACGAAAGCAGTTCAGAGAGTAAGAGAGATGGCAGAGCAAGGGCTACATATCATCGACCGGAGTAGACTTTTAGGAAAGTTTAAGATCTGGTGCCTCCAGTTTATGTTGATACCCAAACTGCTATGGCCTCTTCTGATATATGAGATCAGCTCAAGTACGGTGGAAGCGATGGAGAGCAAGATTAGCAAGTACACGCGGAAATGGCTGGGAGTACCACCGGGACTGACGGATGTTGCGCTGTACTGTAAGAAAGCCAAGCTGGTCCTTCCGTTCAAGTCAGTCCTAGAGGAATATAAAGCCGGCAAGGCCAGACTGGCAGTTATGCTGCAAAGCTCGTCAGACGAAACTGTCCGAACAGTGGAACCCACAGTGAAGACCGGTCGGAAGTGGCAGGCGTGTGCAGCAGTACGCGAAGCACGTGAGAGTCTCCAGCTAAAGGAAGTAATGGGCTACACGCAGACCAACAGGCGTGGATTTGGTCATGGAGACATCCAATGGTGGTCAAAGGCATCAAATAGACAACGAAGGGACATGGTAGTCAGGGAGATAAGAGATGTCGAGGAGAACAAGCGTGTACAAAAGGCAGCACAACAGGTGCAGCAAGGCCAATGGACTACATGGGAGATGGCTTTGCAGAGGACACTAACATGGAATGACATGTGGCATATGGCACCGCTGCGGCTCAGCTACATAATCAGATCTATGTATGACCTTCTACCATCAGCCTGCAACCTTGTGAAGTGGGGGAAGACAGATGACAATCGATGTCCTCTTTGCGGAGGAAGACAGACGATGGAACATGTTCTTTCCTCATGCAAGACAGCACTAGGCCAAGGGCGGTACACATGGCGACACAACAGAGTGCTGCATGAACTGGCTGCCACCGTGGATGGGGCGCGGATGAAGGCCAACAATAAAGTTCGACCTGCTACGACTAACACCTACTTTTTGAGAGCGGGACAGGCTGCACGCCCCAAGCAGAACCACTGGAACGACTTCACTATCCTGGACATAGCTAACGATTGGGAGATGGCGGTTGACCTCCCAGGGCGAGGGAAGTACCCAGAGTGCATTAAGAGATCTAAAATGCGTCCAGACATTGCACTCTACACGTCAAATATGACCCATGTCATTTTAATAGAACTCACAGTGCCATTTGAATCCAGGATAGAGGAACAGCATATATTCAAACTATCTAAATACAAGGATCTCGCCACCGAGCTGAGAAAGCAGGGAGTACAGAGTAGAGTGTTTTCGGTGGTGGTTAGTGCCAGAGGACTCACAACCCCATCCCTCTACGACCTCTTAAAAATGCTAGGAATTAAGGGAGGGATGCGGTCAAGAACAATGAAGACTATTGCTGAGTCAGCAGAAAGAGCGTCGTGCTGGCTGTGGCAGAATCGAGACAGACCAACAGTTAAATAATATTATGTCCAGACCAGACGGATCGGGCGACTATTTTACACCTTGACCACTTATTGCTCCCACATAAGTCAACAGAGTAGGGAGAATTGAAGTAGGGCCCGAGACGAAGCGATAAGAAGTTACATAATCGACCGGAGGTGAGCATCAGACCAGATGCTTGGGGCAACTACCATACAAACAGCAGGCCTAAACAACAAGAAGACCAGACAACTAGGCGTCAATCTTAACCAGCAGATGCCGATTTCCCACGAAAGTCAGACACTGACGGGTCTAGAAAATATCGTTGCATCAGTAGCCAAGTCGAAAGCGCAGTAACGCGCTAGGTTTAAACCAAGAGCAGGTAAGGTATCTATTCTCGAGTGTGTTGCCTATTAAATGCAACTATTTTGTGCCGAACATGAAATGTAAACCTTAAGTTAGGTAATCTATTTTCGAGTGTTTTGTGTATTAAGTGATAGTTATTTTGTGCCGAACATAAGCTTAGTTTAGGTAAGCTATTTTAGAAAGTTCTGTGTATTACGTTTAGTTAGTTTGTGCCGAACATACGGTGTAAGCCTTAGAGGCAATGCGGCAGGAGGTCGACGCCTGGAAGTCATGACCCAGGCGGGCCCACCTCCCCTAGAGTGTCAAGAAGCTAAAGGGCCGAAACACTTGCTCGACGGGGGTCTTCTTCTGATGATCAGATTGCCTCCTGCTGCGAAGCTCTGTACAAAGAGTTTCCTACTACTTTTATATGGTTAGTCCATTGACAGTCGGGACAAAGACCGGCGGACATCTGGAAAGACAGATGACACTGGGAAAGACCAGGACCAACGGCTGACCGGGCCGGCACCCCGCCAGCTGAAACTACTAGCTATAAGAACGAAACCTAATAAATGCCCCCAAGATTCACCGAAAGGGGGGGAGAATGATGAGTCACACAGCGATTCTACGGAGACGACAAGGACCGACCAACGGATTTTGATCCCAGAACAACGGCTGGAACACCAATGTAGCTGTGGTAGGAAATTCTCAACACAGAAGGGCATGAAAATACACAGAACGAAGAAGAGGTGTGGGAATACAGCATCAGTAGCTCAACAGCGCACTGTCTCGGCAGATAAGACGTCAGAAGATCTCAGTCAGGAGTCAATCCACAGAACTGAGAATATTCAAGTTGAGCTGTCTGATGATGAATTCGCTCACCTCTTGGACGGGAAGAGAGAGAAGATCAAGTTTCCTCCCGCCTGCAACACAGTAGTCTGGGAGAAGTTAGACAAGTCACTAGCAGAAGCCATAGACCACCACCTTAAACGGCTGAACTTGTCCCAGAAGCTTGAAAGCATAGGCGAAGTGGTCTATTATTATTGCGTCAAGGAGTTAGGCTTAGGCACGAAGGAAGTAAGGACGAGCACGAAACCACAAAAAAGCAGACGACAGAAACAAATAGAAGAGATTAGGAGGCAGAAAAACCATGCTAGGAAACAATTCAAGAAAGCTACAGAAGCAGAGAAGGAAGCACTGCATCAGGTATGGCAGCATCTAAAATCAAAACATAAGGCACTGGGTAGAGCAGAAAGATTGTATCGAAAAGGAAAGCAACCAAGAGGGCCAGGGAAACGTTCTTCAAAGATCCGTTCAAGTTTGCAAAGGAGCTATTTGAACCACCAAGATCTGGAACATTAAAAATCAGCAAGGAGGAGCTAGAGAAACATCTAAGAGAGACCTATTCGGACAGCCAGAGAGACGAACCGCTGAAGTCAATGACAGGAATCATGTGGCCGAGCGAACCGGGCACCCCATTCAATGATAGGCCGCCGACGTTAAAAGAAGTTATAGATGTTGTTCACAGAGCCCGCAACAACTCGGCCCCAGGTCCAAATGGCGTTCCATATCTGGTTTACAAAAGATGCCCAGAGGTACTGAAGCGACTGCACCGGCTGCTCAGGAGTGCATGGAAGAGGCAGATTGTAAGCCAGGAGTGGAAGAAGGCCAATGGCGTGTACATTCCAAAGGAACTGAACTCAAATGAGATTGCGCAGTTCAGACCAATCTCCCTACTGAATGTGGAAGGGAAAGTATTCTTCTCTGTAATGGCAAAGAGACTCACCTCGTACCTCGTGGAGAACGGGTACATAGATACTGCCATACAGAAGGGAGGAGTCCCTGGTGTCCCCGGATGCTTGGAGCACGCGACAATGATATGGGACGCGATACAGAGAGCAAAAACCGAGAAGCTAGATCTAGACGTCATATGGCTAGATCTTGCAAACGCATATGGATCAGTCCCACATCAGATGATTTGGCAGGCTCTCCGAATGTACCATGTACCCCAGAGTGTGACCGCCATGCTCAGACTGTATTTTACCGGCTTCACTGTGCGTTTCTCCACACAGGAATACACGACCGACTGGATAGAATTGCAAGTCGGCATTGCGATGGGATGTACAATTTCGCCCATACTCTTCGTGATGGCGATGCAGATAATATTGAGAGCAGCAGAAGGAGTTGGAAAACGACCAGACTTGGGAGGTGGATACCACATGCCACCACTTAGAGCATTTATGGATGACACCACCGTCCTAGCATCAGAAGAGAGCCACGCCCGCAGGATGCTTGAACGCCTGGACGAACTCATCGTGTGGTGCCGGATGAGCTTCAAACCAAAGAAGTCACGAAGCCTATCCATCAGACGAGGGAAGACCAAGCAAGTTACATTCAATGTGGCGAAACAGAGGATTCCAACCGTCTGCGAGGAGCCAATAAAGAGCCTTGGCAGAGTGTATGACGCCTCATTGAAAGACACGAAAGCAGTTCAGAGAGTAAGAGAGATGGCAGAGCAAGGGCTACATATCATCGACCGGAGTAGACTTTTAGGAAAGTTTAAGATCTGGTGCCTCCAGTTTATGTTGATACCCAAACTGCTATGGCCTCTTCTGATATATGAGATCAGCTCAAGTACGGTGGAAGCGATGGAGAGCAAGATTAGCAAGTACACGCGGAAATGGCTGGGAGTACCACCGGGACTGACGGATGTTGCGCTGTACTGTAAGAAAGCCAAGCTGGTCCTTCCGTTCAAGTCAGTCCTAGAGGAATATAAAGCCGGCAAGGCCAGACTGGCAGTTATGCTGCAAAGCTCGTCAGACGAAACTGTCCGAACAGTGGAACCCACAGTGAAGACCGGTCGGAAGTGGCAGGCGTGTGCAGCAGTACGCGAAGCACGTGAGAGTCTCCAGCTAAAGGAAGTAATGGGCTACACGCAGACCAACAGGCGTGGATTTGGTCATGGAGACATCCAATGGTGGTCAAAGGCATCAAATAGACAACGAAGGGACATGGTAGTCAGGGAGATAAGAGATGTCGAGGAGAACAAGCGTGTACAAAAGGCAGCACAACAGGTGCAGCAAGGCCAATGGACTACATGGGAGATGGCTTTGCAGAGGACACTAACATGGAATGACATGTGGCATATGGCACCGCTGCGGCTCAGCTACATAATCAGATCTATGTATGACCTTCTACCATCAGCCTGCAACCTTGTGAAGTGGGGGAAGACAGATGACAATCGATGTCCTCTTTGCGGAGGAAGACAGACGATGGAACATGTTCTTTCCTCATGCAAGACAGCACTAGGCCAAGGGCGGTACACATGGCGACACAACAGAGTGCTGCATGAACTGGCTGCCACCGTGGATGGGGCGCGGATGAAGGCCAACAATAAAGTTCGACCTGCTACGACTAACACCTACTTTTTGAGAGCGGGACAGGCTGCACGCCCCAAGCAGAACCACTGGAACGACTTCACTATCCTGGACATAGCTAACGATTGGGAGATGGCGGTTGACCTCCCAGGGCGAGGGAAGTACCCAGAGTGCATTAAGAGATCTAAAATGCGTCCAGACATTGCACTCTACACGTCAAATATGACCCATGTCATTTTAATAGAACTCACAGTGCCATTTGAATCCAGGATAGAGGAACAGCATATATTCAAACTATCTAAATACAAGGATCTCGCCACCGAGCTGAGAAAGCAGGGAGTACAGAGTAGAGTGTTTTCGGTGGTGGTTAGTGCCAGAGGACTCACAACCCCATCCCTCTACGACCTCTTAAAAATGCTAGGAATTAAGGGAGGGATGCGGTCAAGAACAATGAAGACTATTGCTGAGTCAGCAGAAAGAGCGTCGTGCTGGCTGTGGCAGAATCGAGACAGACCAACAGTTAAATAATATTATGTCCAGACCAGACGGATCGGGCGACTATTTTACACCTTGACCACTTATTGCTCCCACATAAGTCAACAGAGTAGGGAGATTGAAGTAGGGCCCGAGACGAAGCGATAAGAAGTTACATAATCGACCGGAGGTGAGCATCAGACCAGATGCTTGGGGCAACTACCATACAAACAGCAGGCCTAAACAACAAGAAGACCAGACAACTAGGCGTCAATCTTAACCAGCAGATGCCGATTTCCCACGAAAGTCAGACACTGACGGGTCTAGAAAATATCGTTGCATCAGTAGCCAAGTCGAAAGCGCAGTAACGCGCTAGGTTTAAACCAAGAGCAGGTAAGGTATCTATTCTCGAGTGTGTTGCCTATTAAATGCAACTATTTTGTGCCGAACATGAAATGTAAACCTTAAGTTAGGTAATCTATTTTCGAGTGTTTTGTGTATTAAGTGATAGTTATTTTGTGCCGAACATAAGCTTAGTTTAGGTAAGCTATTTTAGAAAGTTCTGTGTATTACGTTTAGTTAGTTTGTGCCGAACATACGGTGTAAGCCTTAGAGGCAATGCGGCAGGAGGTCGACGCCTGGAAGTCATGACCCAGGCGGGCCCACCTCCCCTAGAGTGTCAAGAAGCTAAAGGGCCGAAACACTTGCTCGACGGGGGTCTTCTTCTGATGATCAGATTGCCTCCTGCTGCGAAGCTCTGTACAAAGAGTATATGTTCAGTGTAGTAAACTACAGTATTGGACAATATTCTTTATGTTCAGTGTAGTAAACAACAGTACTGACAATGTTCTTTATGTTCAGTGTAGTAAACTACAGTATTGGACAATATTCTTTATGTTCAGTGTAGTAAACTACAATATTGACAATGTTCTTTATGTTCAGTGTAGTAAACTACAGTATTGACAATGTTCTTAATGTTCAGTGTAGTAAACTACAATATTGACAATGTTCTTTATGTTCGGTGTAGCAAACTACAGTATTGACAATGTTCTTTATGTTCAGTGTAGTAAACTACAGTATTAACAATGTTCTTATTGTTCAGTGTAGCAAACAATAGTGTTGACTGACAATGTTCTTAATGTTTAGTGTAGCAAGCAACAGTATTGACTAACAATATTCTTAATGTTCAGTGGTGTTCCATGTGTCAGAACCCTGCAAAGAGTGTAGTTACTTATTTTTTGGCCATGTAATGAGAAGAGAACAACTGGACTATATTGTAACAACTGGAAAAATTGAAGGATGAAGAGATAGAGGGAAGCAAAGAGAAAAAATAACAGACAGCTTAAGAGAATGGCTTGGCAGAAGGTCAACAACAAAAATGATAAATAGCTGTCGTGATCGAAAGTTGTGGAGAGATATGATCACCTATGCCAGCAGGCCCGGTACTTGATGATGATGATGATGATTAAATAAGGAGAGTACTATAGATGGAGGAGAGACATCAAGAGGTGAATCAATAGCAGTCTTTAGAAAGTATCATCACAATTAAATAAAGAGAGCATTAAAGATAGAGGAAAGAATATTATAGTGACTGTGTTCTAATTTATAATTTCTTTGGGACTATATAAAATTTCACCACCATTAATATTTGTAAAATTAAAACACTTACTAAACTTAAAGTATAATTTGCTGAGATATGTATTAATGTTATTGTATGTTTTATTATACTCCTGTGTGTTACCGGGGCCTCATTATGAGGGAAATAAAGAATAGTGACACTGTGACCTTCCAGGCATGTCGTTAGAGGCGACTAAGGAGGTTGATCGATAGCTTGACAAGCTGTCATTGTAAAAAGTATTGTTATGGAAACAGAGCCATAAATTTTAGAAGCAGTGATCTCTGCAATATGTGCCATTTTGGCACGCAAGGTTTCTGTTTTTGAGATTGTGGTTCTGCTCCATGTGCCGTCTTCGGCTCGAAAGGACAATAGATAGATGTTTTATTATTATTTAACATTTTGTTACACATCTGCTACTGTTTAAGGAGTTATCATCATCATCACCAGTAGATCACATGTCCTTTACAAAATGTTGCATTCACCACAACCCATCTGAAAGAATCTTTGTCTCTAGCCAAATCTCCTACATCTTCTGTTGTCATGTTCAAAGTCTCTTTGATGTCTTGAAACTAGATTATTCTTGCACTGTCCCTGTCTCTAGTATTCTATCTATTGACCCTTCAAGCAGTAGTCGGCCCACAGGGAATAGACTCAGATACTCTTTCCCTGTTTCAAAATTTTCTTTCTAGCAGTCTCAGCCTTTGCAAAGATCTTTTATCAAATCCCGCCATTTTACTCTGTTCTGAGCACGCATCTCGATCTCATTGAGGGAGCCGATTCCTGCTGCCGTTGCCTCCCTGATCAAAGAAAGTTCTTCTCAGCATTTCTCTGGTATACAACTGTAATAATGTAAATTAGCAGTTAACTCCCTTCCAGAATCATGTTTATTCTCAATTATCAACAAACCTGTTTGTTTATTCTGTAGTCTGCCATGAGATGAATGTACTCTATTTTGTTGACATCTGTAACTGGAATGTTCTGGCCTCCAGGTTTTAATTCATCAACCTAAATTTATATTAAGCAAAGAGATTAGACACAAAACTATTATACTGGATGTAATTCTGACAACATGAGCTTAATAAGTTCTACATTCTGGACTATAATAAAGCCAACAGCATGGAAATAATAGCTGGTTCTTTGGTTATGGAAGGCCCCGGTATCACCGCAAACAAATTAAAAACCATAATTGCTCAACCACCCGTGCCAGCGTAATCATCCGAATTAATATCTCATCTCCCAAACAAAGAATGGTAACTGTAGTCTCCACTGTAGCAGTCTCAGCACACGCCAAAAGACATAAGGCGAAACCGCGCAGAAAGTGAACACAGCCAACTGTTCCTGTCATACGATATCATCATTCATTGTAAAACAATTGGTATATCGAAACATGATCAAAACGGATGAGACAGACAGATCAACGGTGTGCACACAGCACTTAACTCAGTAGCTCCTGCAACAAGACTTGGAATATGAGGAAACTGCAACAAGGAACACTTTTCATACATAGCCTTCAATGATTCCTGCCGCCTATCCACCATATACCAAAAGTTCCCGTCCTCCTGAAAATGATGATCATCATGTTTTTTTTTATGTATAGCACATGATGATGTTAGGCCATCGTTTTTTACTCCAATTCCGAGCATATAAACCACACAGTCATCAGATTATCCCTGTCGCACATCAAACAACAGACCGTAAGATTAGTGTATGGCCGGTCTAAGGATATACGATGAGCCATTATGATGACGTAGCCTGCACCCTTTAGATTTCTGATTACCCTAGTGAATGCAGCCTACGACGAACAAAACACGGTCCAAATGCCCTAAAGAGATAAAACTGCAGCTGACTTGATGAAGCAGTCCACATTAATGAATAACATGTAAATAACTTGCATCAAACAATTCCAACAACAGTCATGAACAGTACCAATGTGATGTAAAGCGCACATCAAGTCTAGATGGTTGAAGGTCGCATTCACAACTCTTGATTTGTCAAAAAGGAATATTGCTGATGTACGACTCCGCTTTATCGGCGCAGATGTATTAAGTAGAACATCATTTTGACTTTAACGCAGAAAAGTGCATCTAACTATCTATCTTTCGTTCGGCCGAAGTATTGTCTATATCAGCAATGTCGTTTCCTGTATGAATTTTACTGTCTTTTGTAATTCTTGCAGTGGCCCATATAGTTTTGTCTGTAGTGTTGTATCTATGGGCCAATGGATTTTCTTCAGTCTACTATATTCAGTGCAGCCTTGAAGTATGTGTTCAGCAGTCTGGGGTGCCTGTCCACATGTACAAGTAGTTGATGTGCCGATCTTGAATTTTGTATACATGTGACTATGGAGTCGATTGTGTCCTGTTCTTAGGCGTATAATGATAACTTGTTCATATCTATTCATATTATGAAAGGCATCCTGATTTGGGGCTTGTGGTCCTCTGATTGATTTGATTATCTGTTTCTTATGATTGTATGTAACCAGTGTATCTAGTTGTGTGCCTGTTGAACCTTCGTTTGCCAACTGATCTGCTTTCTCATTTCCTGGTATTCCACAGTGAGATGGGATCCACTGCAGGGCAACCCTGTGGTGCTTGCAGAGTTCAGTCAATAAGGTCTGCAGATGTGGTAATTTTCTGGATTGTAGTGCCTGGAGTACTGATCTTGCATCTGTCAAAAACACTACAGGCTGTGGGCTAAGATTACTGTTCAGCAGTTTTTCTATTGCCAACTTTATTGCTTGTATTTCTGCATCATAATTGTGACAATATTTCCCTGTTGCTATTTTATTCATATCCCTAGTTTTATTGGGTACTCTATATATACTCTATATATATTCTCTCTCAATGAGATAGAACTGCTTGCACAGAACAGAGACAGATGGCGAGATTTGATAAAATATCTTTAAAAGAAAACTGCTAGAACAAAAATTCATATAGGAGAAGGTGTATCTTGGTCTACCGCCCTATGGGCCGGTTACGGCTCGAAAGGTCAATAGATAGATAGATATATGCACCTGCTCCCCCATTCTTTACTGCATTCTGTGCTGATCCATCTGTGTACACACGAATCCATAGGTCTTGTGGGTATTCTTCATCCAGGAAACTGAGAGTTATTGTTTTTCGCTGTAGACTATTCTGTTCCTCTTTGTCAACTATTCCTTTCACTTCTGTCCGTATTTGTATTGATAATCCTGATTCCTCTGTCCAGGGAGTCTGTTCTGGTATGGGCAGTAGGGGGTTAACAACTCTTGGCATGTCTGGTGTTTGTCTATTAATACGCTTGGCTTGGTGGATAAAAAAACTGCTAACCAAGCTACAATAATCTGGGGGAGAAAAATTGGACATGCCAGGTTTTTTCCCATTTGTAAGACTTTTTTAGTCTCAGGCCAGCTCCTTGTCGTGGTGATGGGGCTTAGCAGTCGCCAGTGACTGAAAACCAAGACTGGCCAGGCCTTCCTACAACCGAGCAAGACCACAGTCTGCTCTAGCAAGTTCAAGTGCTGAAGTCG
Source organism: Megaustenia siamemsis (assembly GCA_032433765.1). Lineage (NCBI taxonomy): Eukaryota > Metazoa > Mollusca > Gastropoda > Stylommatophora > Ariophantidae > Megaustenia > Megaustenia siamemsis. The sequence goes on from JAVIAB010000108.1 coordinate 60,670,480, forward strand.
GAGGCAACCAGCCAAAAGGCGCACTACAATAATCAGGATGCCACGCACTCAACGCAGAAAAGTGCAATGGGGAACTGAAATTAGACCCCGAATGCACTTTCTGCAGCGATCGAGAGAACGTAAACTAGTTCCACCATCTTAGAAACGGAAATAATATAAATTGTTTTCATTTGATATTCATTGATTATTCATTTTGATAATCTTTCTTTTGACCTTTCAAGCCATGACCGGTCCATAGGCATAGACCCAGACACTCTTTCTCTTTTTCTAAATTTTTTTTCTAGCAGTCTCAATCCTTGTAAAGATCTTTTACTAAATCTCGTCATTTGTCTACGTTCTGTGCACACATCTCGATCTCATTGTGGGAGCTGATTTCTTTGCTTCCCTGATCAATGTTCTTCTCGATGTTTCTCTGGGCCAGTCTCTTTTCCTCCTACCTATTTTTTCCCACATGAGGGCTTGCTTTATTATTCAGTTATTATCTCTTCTCATCACGTGTCCAACATATGTCCATCATCATTTCTTGATTACTGATGATGCTAGTGGTTAATTGGCAATTTCTCTAATTTCTCCGTTTGTTTTGAATTCGTTCCACGCTATACGAGTATTTTCCTTACACATTTATTTTTTAATATTTTGATAACATTCAGTATAAAATCATTTTAACACTTTTAAGAGGTACAAATTTCAACAATCTTAATAGTAATATACTAAATTTGACAACCTGGATTGTAATCATGGTGACAATATAAATGGCAATAATTACAGACTATCACGACTTACAATGGGGTTACATTCTAAAAAACTCTGAGTAAATTGGAACATCATAATTTGAAAGTACTTTCTGTGGCTACAATCCTGGCCAGCTATGGACCGACTTCTGGAATATAATGTCCTTTTCATCTTGTCAGACGGTTTAGTGGAGGATGTTGTGTATTTTCTTTTTTTGGAGGTTTCTCTCGAACAGTTTCTCTCATGGCTGATTTTACCAATGTTTAACAAACACTCGGCCACAGAATTAAATAAGTCAGGCTCACTGATCCACAGGGTTTTCCATCTTTTTTCATGAGTCTTTTCTCTTCTGGAATATCATACAATTTGTAACCCATTTGTGTTTTTGTTGGTTTTCTGACTAGATTTAATTAAACAAACATGGTTAAAAATAGAAAATGACATCATAGTATTTCATCTCAATACATTTCCATCAAGGATATTATAACTCCAAAAATTCATAACTCGACTGATCATAAGTCGAGGTATGTATATCAATCTGGATTGTAATAATAACAAAAATATAAATTATTGTAATTAACCATTAATAATAAATATCCTAAATTTGAATTTCAATAATTCTTGAAAACGTAAGTATCTCACAAATTGTTAATGTGATAACTTTTCAAACATGGAACATTTAACAACTCTAATAAGACAGGTTTTACAAGAACAAGACGAATTATTTCTGTGAAAACAGTTCCAGAGAACAAAAATAAATTTGGGAACTGAGCCAAGACATTCTACAGCACATAAGATGAAAATGATCCTGAGACTCATAGCTGACTGCCTGCATCAGGACCCTTCTAAACCAACCCTCTGTGTCTCTGGAAATAGAATAACAAGTCTGACCAAGTGAGTAGAGATCGAAGAGGGAAGCGACCAAGTGCTAAAATATTTTACGATAAGTCAGATATGTTGGGCCAAAATGTGCAAAATATCACCGTTTATTGTAAACAACGGGAACTGGATGCCTAAAGGTTAGGTGTCAGCCTCAAGACAGGAAGGTCACTGGTTTGAATCCCGCCACAGGAAGTGGGCATTTTTTACTCAAATTCTGTGGATTCGTCATGGTTTTATCCTCTACAAATCTCTGGGTAGAAACATAGAAACAAAGTTGAACACATTCGAAAATGGATGTCTAAGAAAAATACTTTATATAGAGTGGAACGAATTCAAACAAATAAGGAAATTAGAAAAATTGCCATTCAACCACTAGTATCATCAGTAATCAAGAAACGACGATAGACATGTGTTGGACAGTTTCACTGTAGTCAGTAATTTCCCATATCCACTCCACTTATGTCACAGCTCCCACAACAGCGCATTGTCATTGATGATTTCTGTTGACCACTGTGCAGACCTAATAGGCGGCACAGACGATAATTCCAAATGAATGCAAGTCACTCTCTCTCTCTAAAGTTACACATTTAAAACACATTTAAAACAAACAAAGCAAGTGAAAAATTATAAGCAACTACATTAGTCTCTTGGGAGCCGCAATAGCTCAGTGGTTAGTGAACTGGACTACAAAGGACAAGGGGTAGGGTTCAATCCCAACCGACGGCTTCCATGTTCACCCAGCTTTAAATGGGTACCGGATTTTTTTCTGGGAAAGTAAAGCGGCATGGGCGTAATACCGACCACATTACCCCAAAAATCATGTGCTGAAGGTCTGTAAAATAAGGGTCACTAACACCATATTCCCTATACGCCACTTGGCGTGATGGGGGCACTTTACTTACTATTACATTAGTCTCTGCAAAAACACTGCAGCATTGCAGCCATTCTGCTTTGTAGATTATGGTGTTAGAATTGAACTCCAGTGCAAGCGAAAGCTCTCAAACATCACTGAAAAGAGAGTGCCCACAGTCACTTTCGTCTCCAACTCACTTTAATAAAAGAAGAGAAAAAAAACACATCAAAAGCTGTCAAAACACTGAAAGATGATTTAAGTAATACACTCTCTAAGGTCTGAGACTGTGACCACTATCTTCCCAGAAGTCAAAACCTCTGGACTTGCAAGTATTTTGTGGAAAAAATAGTAAGTGAGTCATCCATATCACAAAACTAACCTTTAAAGACCTTATATCACAAAACTAACCTTTAAAGACCTTATATCACAAAACTAATCTTTGAAGACCTTATATCACAAAAACTAACCTTTAAAGACCTTATATCACAAAAACTAACCTTTAAAGACCTTATATCACAAAAACTAATCTTTGAAGACCTTATATCACAAAAACTAACCTTTAAAGACCTTATATCACAAAAACTAACCTTTAAAGACCTTATATCACAAAAACTAATCTTTGAAGACCTTATATCACAAAAACTAACCTTTGAAGACCTTATATCACAAAAACTAATCTTTGAAGACCTTATATCACAAAAGCTATACTATTAACAACCAAACAGGATAATTTCAATTTATAAAACAAGGAGTCAGACAAGGCTGTGTTCTGTCGCCGGATTTGTTTTCACTTTACAGCGAACATATTATGAGATCAATAGTAGACAAAAAAGGAATTGAAGTCAACGGTCACAACATAAATAATATACGATATGTGGATGACACAGTCTTAATAGCAGAGACAGAGAATGAACTACATGAAATGATAGACATAATAGTAAAAGAAAGCAACAAGAAAGGTCTCAGTCTGAATAGTAAGAAAACAGAAGTAATGGTTACATCGAAGAAACAATCACCACCATGATGCAGCATAAAAATAAACGAGACAAATCTGAAACAAGTGCAACGTTTGAAATACTTGGGCACAGTGATAACATCAGATTGAAGATGCAACACAGAAATAAAAAGCAGAATAGTTCAGACCAAAATATCATTTCAGAAAATGAAAAATATCTTATGCAACAAATCTATATCAATAGAAATGAGAGAGAGAGTTCATCGATGCTATATAGAACCAATTCTGACCTATGGAAGCGAATCATGGACAATAGACAAAGAAATGAAATAACAACTAGAGGCCACAGAGATGTGATTTCTCAGAACTCATACGATGCACTGTGGATAGAAGATTGTGGAAGGACATGATCGCCAACCGGTTCAGCACATGATGATGATGATGATATCACAAAAAATAACCTTTGAAGACCTTATATCACAAAAACTAACCTTTGAAGACCTTATATCACAAAAACTAACCTTTGAGCATCCTATATCACAAAAACTAACCTTTGAAGACCTTATATCACAAAAACTAACCTTTGAAGACCTTATATCACAAAAACTAACCTTTGTACACCTTATATCACAAAAACTAACCTTTGTACACCTTATATCACAAAAACTAACCTTTGAAGACCTTATATCACAAAAACTAACCTTTGTACACCCTATATCACAAAAACTAACCTTTGAAGACCTTATATCACAAAAACTAACCTTTGAGCATCCTATATCACAAAAACTAACCTTTGTACACCCTAATCACAAAAACTAACCTATGAAGACCTTATATCACAAAAACTAACCTTTGTACACCCTATATCACAAAAACTAACCTTTGAAGACCTTATATCACAAAAACTAACCTTTGAGCATCCTATATCACAAAAACTAACCTTTGTACACCCTAATCACAAAAACTAACCTTTGAAGACCTTTTATCACAAAAACTAACCTTTGTACACCCTATATCACAAAAACTAACCTTGTACACCCTATATCACAAAAACTGTACACCCTATATCACAAAAACTAACCTTTGTTTCACCAAACTCGCTGTTCACAACAGTAAAATCTAATCCAAGCTCTGAGACATCACCTTCATAGTGTTTCAGGTAAAGTAGATTTCTAGAAGAAAATACAAGATTTATATAAGTCTTACTCATTCTGAATTTAGATATTTTATGTGTACATTAACATGGTGCTATAAATAACTCTCTCCCTCTGTGTGTGTGTATGTGTATATATATATATATATATATATATATATATATATATATATATATATATATATATATATATATATAAAAGTGTCTCATACTGGGTGCTGCTTTACTGAACATCATCTCGTGGCTGAATTTGCCAATCCTGGACAGACAGATCTATCCACAGAACGAGCAAGGTGTATTTGAGGTACCCAGCCTTGTCTCTTTTCTCTTGCGCCTTTTGTCCTGAACTTGATATCAGCACTGTCTCAAAAGTTGCTGTGCCATTTTTTATGTTTGCTCTCCATGTCCTACAATCCGCAGCCACATTTTCCAGTTTCTTTCCCTGATAGAAAATTTCCTCATTCTATATAGTGTGTGTGTGTGTGTGTGTGTGCATGTGTCTTTCTTTCTATACACTCTATGCATGCTAAAGAACCCTTGGCAGTTACAAGTTGGAAAGAGGAGACAAAAAATAAATGGCACTGCCTGGGCTAAATTGATAAGGAAAAATCTTAAGTAAAAATCTAACCCAAAATGTCAACATTTTCGTTGATAAAAATGATAGCATCTCTGAAGTTTCCTGGTGTGAAAAGAAAGGGGGGGAAATGTGATATTCATGTAGAATTCAGTCTTTTGCTAGTGATTACTTGCTTGGATTCATCCCACGACTAAAGGAGTGCATATCTTCATCATCTGCCCTTAAAGGATGTTAAATTAGTGTGTATGCACTGTGCTGTGGTTTGCAGTAAAATTGTAATTTCTACACCTTTTGGCCCAACACATCTGACTATAACACTGCATTTTTTAGACCTGGGTTGCCTTCCCTATTGATCCCTACTCACTTGGCCAGACTAGACTGGTCAGTCTGTTGCTGTAGGCACCACCAAGAGGTGGAGTAGGGTCTGGTGCTTGCTTGCTTGCGTTCGCCCGATGAGTAAAGGAGTACGCCTCTTCATCATCCGCCCTTAAAAGGACGCTAAGTAGGCGTGTCTGCGTTGTGTTGTGGTTTGCAGTATAACTGTGATATTTGTGCCTTTTGGCCCAACACATCCGACTTCAACATGGTAGGGTCTGGTGATTCTGGTTCACAAATTTTGACGCAAACTATCAGCTATGATTCATTGACTTCAGCTCTGGTCTGGCACCATGACCTCCTTTGCTAGAGATATAAAGCTGCCATACACAAGCAAAGCAAGTAAAATGTATCATCATATCATCATTTTTCTGAATAATGAAAATTACAATAAATTTATTATCATTATGTGCCATACCGGTTGGCGTAGGCGATCATGTCCTTCCACAATCTTTTATAAACATTGCATCGTATCAGTTCTGTTGTTGACTGTTTTCACCAAGCTTTCAAGTATGTTCTCTCTTTGTTGTACGCGATCTTTCTTTCTCTGTGTTTTGCCAGTTGTAACCAAGTATTTTAGCTTTCCTCTTCTCATGATGTGCCCAAAAAAATGATTGTTTCTTTCTGATGTTCCTTAGGAGCTCCCTTTTTTTTGTGTTGGCCTCTTTGAGAACTTCCTCATTGGTCTTTTTAGCTGTCCAGGGAACTTTCAACATTTTTCTGAGAAATCCCATCTCTGTAGCCTCTAATCATCTTTTCATTTGTTTGTTTACCATCTATTATTTGCTTACATAGGTTAAAATTGGCTCTATATAGCACTAATAAATTCTCTTTCTCACTTCTATTGACATAGATTTGTTGCATAAGACGTTTTTCATTTTCTGAAATGCTATTTTGGCCTGAGCTATTGTGCTTTTTATTTCTGTGGTGTATCTTTCATCTGATGTTATTAATGTGCCCAAGTATTGAAGCAATGAATTTGTTTCAGATTTGTCCTGTTTATTTTTATGCTGCATGATGGCGATGATTCTTTCTTTGATACTGTTACTCCTGATTTCTTATTATTCGGACTGAGACCTTTCTTGTTGCTTTCTTTTACTTATATGTCTACAATTTCTTGTAGTTTATTCTCTGTAGTAAATTTAAACATAAATAAAAAGAATAATAATAAAACAATTGGCATCTTTATTTATAAAAACCTAAAGAGGCCATGTGAACGAAGCATACTTGTATATGAGGGGATCCAATGACTGCAAGTGATGAATATCCAAATTTGCATTGCTGGAACTGAGAATCTTGGACAAAAAGAATGAGGCAAATGGAATCTCAACCAATAAGTTCTCCATAAGTGCCTGAAATAAGTGAAATCAATACATTAAAGCTTCCATCAAGAAAACCTTGTATGCATTATAATCTTATTTCTTGTATATAGAACCATCATCACTATACTCAAGTATTGTCTATTGTCACTGTTATTTCTTGTATATAGAACCATTGTTGCTACACTCAAGTATTGTCTATTAGCACTTATTTCTTGTATATAGAACCTTTGTTGCTACACTCAAGTATTGTCTATTAGCACTTATTTCTTGTATATAGAACCACTGTTGCTACACTCAAGTATTGTCTATTAGCACTTATTTCTTGTATATAGAACCTTTGTTGCTACACTCAAGTATTGTCTATTAGCACTTATTTCTTGTATATAGAACCAGTTGCTACACTCAAGTATTGTCTATTAACACACTTATTTCTTGTATATAGAACCTTTGTCATTACACTTATTTCTTGTATATAGAACCCCTGTTGCTACACTCAAGTATTGTCTATTAGCACTATTTCTTGTATATAGAACCATTGTTGCTACACTCAAGTATTGTCTATTGTCACTCTTATTTCTTGTATATAGAACCATTATTGCTACACTCAAGTATTGTCTATTAGCACTTATTTCTTGTATATAGAACCACTGTTGCTACACTCAAGTATTGTCTATTAGCACTTATTTCTTGTATATAGAACCATTGTTGCTACACTCAAGTATTGTCTATTAACACACTTATTTCTTGTATATAGAACCACTGTTGCTACATTCAAGTACTGTCTATTAGCACTTATTTCTTGTATATAGAACCATTGTTGCTACACTCAAGTACTGTCTATTAGCACTTATTTCTTGTATATAGAACCATTGTTGCTACACTCATGTATTGTCTATTAACACACTTATTTCTTGTCTGATTACAGAGACAGATGTTACTTTGGAAAATATCTGTTTAAAACAAAAAAATAATAAAATATATAATTATTTTGAACAAGAAGTAGAAGTAAAAGAAAAATTAAAGATAAAAAGTCTTGCCTATATACTCTGATATGTAAGACAGATCTTACTTATCAGAGAGCATTCTTTCTCATTCTTTCTGGCATTCACCCAATGGCTACTAAAGGAATGGATAGACCAAGTTATCCTCTGCCGTTAAAGGAAGCTAAGTGGCCATAGGTGCTTTGAGTTGTGGTTTATTTGTGCCTTTCAGCCCAACACATCTGACTTCAGCACAGCATTTTTTAGCCCCAGCTTGTCCTCCTTCTTTGATCTCTATCTGTTTGGCCAGACTGAATAGTCTGTTTCTAGAAGCCTCGATGGGAGGTGTGGCAGGGTCTTGTTCAGCTCTTATTTTTTTCATTAATCCTGATATATGCAGTCAGCAGTGGATCACTGACCACACTCAGCTCAGTTTCTCATTGGGTGTCTTGGCCCCCCATAGAATGAAATTTAAATGAACAAAGCAGTTTTAGAAAGACTAGAAATGAAAGGAAAAATACTGGAAAATGCAAATTTGAAATAGTTTCTGTCTTGATGTAGATTTTATCTACCAAACAGGGTCAATTCTAGAATGTGTCATCACTTAGATTAGATGATATAATCAGGCATGGTGATGCTAAGAACAGCTTTCATTCAAATTAATAAAATATTGGAGCAAAAAACAAGCACAAAGACAAGACTATTTAATACAAATATAAAAAAAGGCCTTTGTTATGGCTTAGAGACACAACTAGAGGAAATTCTGAATATAAGACAAGATAAGAAATGAAGATATCTAGGAGAGAATAAAACAAGGCTAATTGAGCAAAGATTATGAATAAAAAATGGAGATGGACTTGACACTCATTAACCCTTAATTACGATAACTATGTGTGGCTCACTTGTTTACAATACTGTAGTAAAAATTACTACCACTTAACTCTTTCTGGACTATTATCCGACACCTCGGTTCTATAAAATTGATCAGTTCTAACCGCTCACCGACACGTCGGTTATTTCGGGTGTAGCTGAATATTTGATTCGTTTTCACCGATTTTCGTTTTTATTTCAACCAATACTTGATTTCCGGAAGTAGGAGAGTTCTCTCTCTTGATCTTTCTGTTTATACTGGCATGGTCGAAGTTTCGAACGTTGGAAAATTTTTAATTATATTCATTGTTTATTTCTCAAATTTTTGTCATATAATGGCCACGCCCACTGTTTATACTTCTTGCAGTAGACCAAAACGATATAGTGCAGAACAAGCTAGATCTATGTTTGAAACCTTGTTATTGAGTGATTCAGAAATAGAGTATTCATAGTGTTTAGACTTGAACAATAATTTTGTTGTTGTGATAATGGGTCGGAATATTGGTAAAAGTTATGATAAAAAGGTAAGACGATCTGGCTTAGGTTTAGCTAGTGGATGCCGTCTATTCCAGAACTATCAGTGTCTCAGAGGAATCGTGTGGTAGTTATTCTGATAACGACGCTGGTACTTTAGGGACATATCAAACAAAATAAGTCCAGTTGTGTAATACAAATAATAAACTTGACTTGTAAATAATATTGTCCTGACAATAAATTTATCATATTTTTCATTCTGGGATCATTTACAAAGATGTACATAATTTTGTTATTTGTGGACATAAATTAATCAAATAAACTGTATTTTGGAGGAATTTGGATTATGTTGTGTAATATTTCAAGACAAATGGATAGCAACACATATAAACATGGAAAAGGGTAAGTGAATTACAATATTTTAAATTAAAAATGATCTACCTTGAATATTTTATATATTAAAAAATATTTTATTCCTTTAAATAATCACATATCATAAATATATTGCTATTTTCATTTCTGTATCCATTTCCCTTTCCGGTGATGTATAACACATGCCACATTTATCTAAATTATTGTGTGAAGTAGTCAAATGAAAAAGGTATATGGTAAAATTTCTGGAAAAAGGAAAATTAACCTGGTCCAAATCTGCAAATTCCTGTTTCCTGTTCTGGTTCTGAAAGAGTTAAATGTAACATTTCGATTTTGGAAAATCAAATTTTCATTGAACTCTTACTACACAGCAATGTGTACCCAAGACCAGATACTGGGATCCGATGCAATAATCATTTCCTGCTTTATGGTTGATTTTTAGCCAGATGGATGGAGAGACCTTGTCTATGGCTTATACTCCAAAAAGTGGTGTAAAGGGCTTTGATTGATGACGGTGATGCTAAATAAAACTAACAAAACATTTTGATTTACTGAGGTCACAAACCTTTCCTAGCATTCGTCCAGGAAGTAGTAATGAGTCATGAAATTTTCTACCAGCAAGCCAGCTTCTGGGTTCGGATACAAAGTCCGGTCGGCAGTGTACTTGAAGAACCCTCTGTTGGGATCAAAACCTGTCTTCAGCAGCTCTGACAAAAACTCCCTGAAGATGCCACCTCCATCAATGCCAGCCTCATCAAGGCCTGCTACATTAAGTAGACTCACTCTCATCTTCTTTTTCAGGTTTGGCTCTGTGTGATATAATAATACAAGAATTTTTACAATTTATAAATGGTTTTGATTGGTTGACTATTGATCTCCCTGTGGCCTCCCTGCCATTAATCACCAATGGTATATATATATATATATATATATATATATATATATATATATATATATATATATATATATATATATATATATATATATATATACAAATGTTAACATGTTCTTATTTTAAAAATATATATAAAATAAAGATCGATCTTCTAATGATAAGCTGGTCTAAAGCATCTCCAAAAATTGATGACTTAGTCTAAAATATCTCTAAAAATTGATGACTTAGTCTAAAATATCTCTAAAAATTGATGACTAAGTCTAAAATATCTCTAAAAATTGCTGGCTAAGTCTAAAATATCTCTAAAAATTGATGAGCTGGTCTAAAGTATCAATAAAATGTTATGAGTTTGTCTAAAGTATCAATAAAATGTTATGAGTTTGTCTAAAGTATCTATAAAATGTTATGAGTTTGTCTAAAGTATCAATAAAATGTTATGACTTGGTCTAAAGTATCTATAAAATGTTATGAGTTGGTCTAAAGTATCAATAAAATGTTATGAGTTGGTCTGAAGTATCTAAAAATTGATGAGCTGGCCTAAAGTATCTATAAAATGTTATGAGTTGGTCTAAAGTATCAATAAAATGTTATGAGTTGGTCTAAAGTATCTATAAAATGTTATGAGTTGGTCTAAAGTATCTAAAAATTGATGAGCTGGTCTAAAGTATCTAAAAATTGATGAGCTGGCCTAAAGTATCTAAAAATTGATGAGCTGGTCTAAAGTATCTAAAAATTGATGAGCTGGTCTAAAGTATCTAAAAATTGATGAGCTGGCCTAAAGTATCTAAAAATTGAGAGCTGGCCTAAAGTATCTAACAATTGAGAGCTGGCCTAAAGTATCTAAAAATTGATGAGCTGGTCTAAAGTATCTAAAAATTGATGAGCTGGTCTAAAGTATCTAAAAATTGATGAGCTGGCCTAAAGTATCTAAAAATTGATGAGCTGGTCTAAAGTATCTAAAAATTTATGAGCTGGCCTAAAGTATCTAAAAATTGATGAGCTGGCCTAAAGTATCTAAAAATTGATGAGCTGGTCTAAAGTATCTAAAAATTGATGAGCTGGTCTAAAGTATCTAAAAATTGAGAGCTGGCCTAAAGTATCTAAAAATTGATGAGCTGGTCTAAAGTATCTATAAAATGTTATGAGTTGGTCTAAAGTATCTATAAAATGTTATGAGTTGGTCTAAAGTATCTAAAAATTGATGAGCTGGTCTAAAGTATCTATAAAATGTTATGAGTTGGTCTAAAGTATCAATAAAATGTTATGAGTTGGTCTAAAGTATCAATAAAATGTTATGAGTTGGTCTAAAGTATCTAAAAATTGATGAGCTGGCCTAAAGTATCTATAAAATGTTATGAGTTGGTCTAAAGTATCAATAAAATGTTATGAGTTGGTCTAAAGTATCTAAAAATTGATGAGCTGGTCTAAAGTATCTATAAAATGTTATGAGTTGGACTAAAGTATCTATAAAATGTTATGAGTTGGTCTAAAGTATCTAAAAATTGATGAGCTGGTCTAAAGTATCTATAAAATGTTATGAGTTGGTCTAAAGTATCTATAAAATGTTATGAGTTGGTCTAAAGTATCTAAAAATTGATGAGCTGGTCTAAAGTATCTATAAAATGTTATGAGTTGTCTAAAGTATCAATAAAATGTTATGAGTTGGTCTAAAGTATCAATAAAATGTTATGAGTTGGTCTAAAGTATCTAAAAATTGATGAGCTGGCCTAAAGTATCTATAAAATGTTATGAGTTGGTCTAAAGTATCAATAAAATGTTATGAGTTGGTCTAAAGTATCTAAAAATTGATGAGCTGGTCTAAAGTATCTATAAAATGTTATGAGTTGGACTAAAGTATCTATAAAATGTTATGAGTTGGTCTAAAGTATCTAAAAATTGATGAGCTGGTCTAAAGTATCTATAAATGTTATGAGTTGGTCTAAAGTATCAATAAAATGTTATGAGTTGGTCTAAAGTATCTAAAAATTGATGAGTTGGCCTAAAGTATCTAAAAATTGATGAGCTGGTCTAAAGTATCTAAAATTTGATGAGCTGGTCTAAAGTATCTAAAAATTGAGAGCTGGCCTAAAGTATCTAAAAATTGAGAGCTGGCCTAAAGCATCTAACAATTGAGAGCTGGCCTAAAGTATCTAAAAATTGAGAGCTGGCCTAAAGTATCTAACAATTGAGAGCTGGCCTAAAGTATCTAAAAATTGATGAGCTGGTCTAAAGTATCTAAAAATTGATGAGCTGGTCTAAAGTATCTAAAATTGATGAGCTGGCCTAAAGTATCTAAAAATTGATGAGCTGGTCTAAAGTATCTAAAAATTTATGAGCTGGCCTAAAGTATCTAAAAATTGATGAGCTGGCCTAAAGTATATAAAAATTGATGAGCTGGTCTAATGTATCTAAAAAAAAATTGATGAGTTAGTCTAAATTATCTGTAATGAAAAATGGTAAAAAAAATTACCTAAAATATCTCTAGAGGTTGCCTAAATAAAGAGCCTGCCTTATTTATCTACAAAAATTGATAAATAACTATCACTTCAATATCTGCAAAGATAATTCTCAGTTATAACAAAAAAATTCAGTCAACAACATAAATTATTATATTACAGGCCTGACAAATCAAGTAAACATCTCACCATTTTCTGGAGACAGTTTCTCAAAAGCATCTTCGTAGATAAAATTCCGCCTAATGTTGATGGAGATTGAAGGCCCAATACAAAGTTGGTCAAATCTCCTTGATGTTCTTGCTTATCTATGATAATCAAGTTCTGAAGAATCTGATAAAAGATAAATCTGCAAATGTTAACACTGGATCAAGGGAGTGTAAAATGAGGATGTTTGAACTCAATGATGTCATCTGACTGAATTTGTATAATATTATAATCTGATTTGATGCTCCATCTACGGTCTTTTGAGAGTAATGTCAGCTCAGGTTAAGTAAAACAGATAAAGTTGTCCTATCAGGGATTTAGTCTTCAATCTTATTCTTACTCTTGGTCACAGCAAGGCAGGGGAGGGAAGGAGGAAGGAAAGAAGGAAGGTAGGTAGGTAGGGTGGGAGGTGAAGGAAGGAAGGTAGGTAGGAGGTGCTGGAGGGAGGGAAGGAATGAACATGTGAGATAGATTAGATACAGTAGACAGGTCAAATTGATGAATGGATAAAGATAAATATACAGACACAAAAAAAGACAGGTAGGTAGGCAGCCAGGCAGGCAGATAATACACTCCTACTGCAAACTAAACACAAATTACAAAAACATTCTTATTAGGATGAAGATGTGGGAAAAAAAATTTACCTTGACTCTGTCACAGAAAGACACCACAAATGGCAGCTCCGTCAAAATCACAAGATTTCTAACATCTCGATTGGCTAGGGGTGGTAAATCTGTGTCTGGGCACAAAATTTATGGTTTATGAGAAGCAACTTTAAGTAAATACCATTGACAATCTACAGAGAATTCTAAACATGAATAAGCGTAAATTTCATAAAGACAACACTTTCTTACCAAGTTGAGTTTCTGTGCACACTTGGTAAAGATCAAATATAACTTCTTCCTCATCACTTTCGCTTGAATCCATTCAGTGCTGATAGAGACACATAGTTCTAGCCCTCACACTTTGAACAGTTTCAACCATCTGATATCACTGTAGAGGTTACTTCGGCTCTACTTGTTTCTTATCTTCTCATAAATGTCCAGGCACTTGAATGCAAAAAGTAGTGTGCATGAGAAACTGATGTTAGACCAATCCATTGCCAACTGTAACATCATTGAAATTATGGCATAAGCCAGTTCTGATGATCTCTTCCACAGCTTATCAGATCTTTTACCGTTGCCCAATACAACACAATAGATAATGATACTCTTATGTTCGGTTTCATGCATTGAAATCTTAACAGCAATGCACTTATCATTATCATAGACTGCCGTCTCCACATCGAAAGTTGGCTACCATGGAGCGCCATTCCGCTCTGTCTCTTGCTTTGATGGTGCAGATTGTCATAGGCTGACTGTCCATCTTTTGATGTTACTGTCCATGTTAGTCTTGGTCTGCCTCTGCCTCTTTTACCTTGTATTTGCTTTCTTTGGAATGTTACGTGATGAGGCTCCAATCTCTTTCATGGTGGTCTGCCATATTCGTCTTTCGTGTTCTGAATATGCCTCATGTGTACCACACACTTTGCTGTTTTCGCTTTCTGGGCCGTTGATTATTTCTAATTCTTCCGCCCCATCCACCGTCACAGACTTTTCAAATATGGGTTGAACACACCTGGTCGGCGCCATTGTTGTCGAACCATGTGCTTGCCTATCGAATCGCGAACACACAACACAAAGAAGAATAAATCATATTCCACTTAAATATCAGTAAAGTTCACAGTCCATCCACCCGTCAGAAGTAAAACATACACCAAACGGGGAATAGCAACACATAATTTCACAACTAGACTGTCGCGTAAATCATTTAAATATATCAACAAATGCCAAATTATAAAAACGACAACATGCAGTAATGCACTCATAGAATTTATTAATCCCACGTCGTGCAATGAAGTTTGTGCATGTGGATCAGGATTTTCCACTGAGGTTCTCAGTATTTCAAGAATAAGCTTGGAATACATATGGATGTATCCAGAGTGCACTGATGATAATCCTAACATAAAATAACATAATACAACATAACACAACATAACAAAGCAGTGTAATTTCCACAAAAATAATTATCTGAGGACAAGCTTTGGGCAGTTGTGTCATAATTTCCACAGAGTAATGACTCAGTGGATACCTTCACATTGCAATTTACATGGAAGTAAGCAAGTAGATAGTCTAACCAAAGGAGGAGGGAAACTATTGCAAGATGACATCTAGTTGGCTATATAAAAAAATAACTATTCTACGACACGTCTACCATATACATCTGATAGAGTATGTCGAGTCTCTCAATGGAACCAGAGAAATAAAGGCCGTTTGGTCAAAGCAGTCGCCACTACGTGTGCGACTTAGAATTTATATTTAACCCCACGATAAAAAAATCCTTTCCGTCTGTGGACTTTAAACATTGTACACCTGCTTTTCCCACTCCAAACACAAAGTGGAAACAAAGGTCACACAAAAGACAAAGTGGAAACAAGGCCACTCCACACACAAGTGGAAATAAGACAAACCCAAACACAAAGTGGAAACAAGACCACCATAAACACAAAGTGGAAACAAGACCACCATAAACACAAAGTGGAAACAAAGCCGCTCCAAACACAAAGTGGGGAAAAAAGCAACATCAAACACAAAGTGAAAACAAGGCTGCCCCAAACACAAAGTGGAAAAAAAGCAACACCAAACACAAAGTGGAAACAAGACCACCCCAAAAACAAAGTGGAAACAAGACCACCCCAAACACAAAGCCACCCCAAACATTAAGTGGAAACAAAGCTGCCCCCAAGCACAAAGTGGAAAAAAGCAACATCAAACACAAAGTGGAACAAGGCTGCCCCAAACACAAAGTGGAAACAAAGCCGTTCCAAACACAAAGTGGGGAAAAAAGCAACATCAAACACAAAGTGGAACAAGGCTGCCCCAAACACAGAGTGGAAAAAAAGCAACACCAAACACAAAGTGGAAAAAAAAGCAACACCAAACACATAGTGGAAACGAGGCCACCCCAAACACAAAGTGGAAACAAAGCCACCCCAAACACATAGTGGGAAAAAGACCACCCCAAACAAAAGTGGGAAAAAAAGCAACACCAAACACATAGTGGAAATGAGGCCACCCCACAAACAAAGTTGGAGATTTGGTACCATTGTTCAGTAGAGATAAAAGTCTCATACTCCACATCCACACTGGCAACAAATGAACAAAACATTTGTACAGCAAGCTCAAGACAGATACCACCAATCTGTGCCACTGCAGCCTGCTGGACATGGTAGTAAAACATGCCCTACAAGACTGTCTTCAGTACGTGAACTTTGGCTCTTGCTACCACCTTAGACAAGAAACTGAAAGGCAGAAATAAAATCCTTAAACAAAAAGCAGACTTCAAAAGAAAATCTGGAATCCCAGTCTGACTGAGGCCATGATTACAAAGATAATGTAAAATGTTCTCTATGGTACGGAGTTACAAATCATTCACTCCATTTTCACAACTATTTTATTTCTAAAATCTACCATCCAATATAGCAGCTTTTACATTCTCTGCTTTGAGTAACTACAAAACTCTCTTTGTAAATAAGAAAGATTGTGATGCTGTTCATGAATCTACTGAAGCTGCGATAGCTCAGTGGTTAGTGAACTGGACTACAAAGGACGAGAGGTCGGGTTCAATCCTGATTGACGGCTTCCAGGTTCACCTAGCCATAAATGGGTACCAGATTTTTTTCTGGGAAAGTAAAGTGGCACGGGCGTTATACAGATCACATTAACCCCAAATGATGTGACGAAGGTCTATAAAGATTATGGTCACTAATACCATATTCCCTATATGTCACCTGACGTGACAGGGCTCTACTTTCTTACATGAAGCTACAGCCCTGGTGCGACTCTCAGATCTTCATGTAGTCCCGAGGAAATTTGCCTAAATTCGTGGGAGCTATGAGCAGAGGGGTGGGGATAGGGGGGACTTGTGAATAAGTTTATCGTTTCATATTGCAAGATTTGCTGGGAAGGATCTGAGCACTTATAGACAGTTGTTCGATGTGCGATGAGGATAATCCAATAAATGACTAACTCTCTTTGTGGATTATATGTTCAACCCTTATACAAGACAGCCAACGATAATGTACAATTCACTAACTCTCTTTGTGGTTTATATGTCAAACCCTTATACAAGACAGCCAACGATAATGTACAATTCACTAACTCTCTTTGTGGTTTATATGTCAAACCCTTATACTATAAACAAGACAGCCAACAATAATGTACAATTCACTGCCACTCGCTGCAAAATTATAATTACCCATATTAGCTTTTGTTAATGAGCTTAAGGTTCCAAAGTCTCTTCGAGCAAAAAAGGCATTCTGTGCAGAGTAGATCTGAGATGGCTGACGACAAATAATTAAATGCATTTATAATAATTATTATCAACATTTATGAGCTTATTTTATATTTAAATTCATAGATTATCTCTGTTAAATTAGAGTGTTGTTTATATTTTTATTACACACTTAAACCAATTTTGATATTTTTACATGATCTAGAATTTTGCAAGACTAAAAGCCATGCAGACCAGCTCCCACATTTAAAAATGGAGTATCTGGAAAAGTTCATCCAAATAACAAGAAGATACAAGATCACAAAACTTGGCTGTACAGCTTTATTCTATTCTTGTCTTTTTATGTCCTTCGATTGGTCATAAATCATGAATACAATTTCTTCAATCCTTTCTGTTCATTGATATTTCTTCCAGAGTTCTTCTTCTTCTACCTTTCAGCTCCTTGTGGAGCATAGGTCTTCAACAAACACTTTCCAAGCCGTTCTGCTTCTTGCCATTCTTTTAAAATCATTCCATGTTTAATTACTCAATGTTATTATCTCCATGTGAGATTCTTCCAGAGTTGTCATGAGTAATTCATCAATCAGCCTCAAGAGCTCCATGTGTTTCTGGGTTGTTCCTGCTTAGTCCTTACCTACAGGTTTCAAGTTTAGTTTGCTTGGTAATGCTTGTGGTAGAAGGTTTTCATAGCATATGTCCTATTGCATATGTCCTATTCATTATTTTATTTTTCTTTTCGTTTGCCAGCTTTCACTTCCGTCAAAGTCCTTAAATACTAGGAACTGAATTTTGCGTGTTATTCCTTTTTTCCCTGGCAGCCGTGTGCAGTGGTCCCTCACCGCAAAGGCAGATAACTCCGTCTTTGAAGGTACTCATATTTTTTTCGCTGATGAGTAATTGACGTCTCAAGCCGGGTCTCCCTGCTGAGACCAGGGGTGGTTACCACAGAGAGAAATTATAAATAAAAATCCAACTGGTTCAGCTGGGAATTGAACTCTCAACCTCTCTGTCTCAATGCCATGTCCTATTCATACCCACCAGCTTTAATTTATTATTTTTCCCGGAGACAAGGCAACCGACAGCAAACAGAACTGGAAGCTGTCAGTGACTTATAGCTGATGGCTTACACTAAGATTAGTGAACCAAAACCGTCCAGACTCTACTCCACCTCTTTCGCAGTGCCTCTAGAAACAGACTAACCGGTCTAGTCTGGCCAAACGATTAGGGGTGTACAGGGAAGGCAACAGGTACACAAAATGCAGTGCTGTAAGTTGGATGTGATAGACTGAAAGACACAAATAAACTACAATACAATGCATCTAAGCTCACTTTTACGGACAGATGACAAAGACCACTATACATTTCTTTAGTCGTCATCAGAGATGAATGCCAAATGAAGAGAAAGAAAGATTGAGCAAATAGTAGGGTGTAATGTACACTCTTACAAGGAATGGTGACAGCTTAAAAAAAAAAAATACTGACGTTTCAGCCCACATGCTGCCTTTTTCAGAAAACAAGAACACAAACGGACAATGAAGTAAAGATAACTCTACTACATCTAGAATGAGTGGTCAATTAAATTAAGGAGAAATAAAAAAGGATAAGAGATGAAATGATAAAATAAAAGGGAAATGTGCTACATATAAGAGGACAAAAATTGATTCAGAACGAGACATTACTTATTCCAATCCAATGCGTGTTGATTTCACCATACAAGAATACACAGTATTTCAAGTTGAAGGGCCAATACTCTCTCTCTCTATTATTACTTTCCCTAACTCATCAAGCTAGGTACCCATTTTTCTCAGATGGATCAAAAGTACAGCATCTGAATAGAATCGATCCCATGTTAATTTGATCACTGATCAAGTGGGCTAACCACCACACCCCTAACACTTCCACATTATCTGATTATAATCCAGCGCCAATGTCTTTGTCATATCACTTTGTCCCCTTGTATTTGATTAATGCTTTTGATTTTGTCCTGCCTTCTTCATCCTTTGCAATTTTGATGGAATTAAGTATACAAAGTGTTTTTCTTTCTATCTCCCTGCTTTGAACATAAACAGGCTTTATTACCATCTCCCTTTACCTACCCACTGCTTCTATCTTTAGCTTCAGTCAAATAATTTGAGATGTCCCTCTTTACACTGGGAAGGACTTTGTTCCTTGAACATCATTTTAATTTTTTTTTTTTTTTATTCTGTTCCTAATTTTCTCCATAGTAAACAATTACATTTCATTTTATGATCAAGGAAATACCACTATGTGTTTTTCACTTCTCTTTAGCGTATATGATTTCATAATGTGCATATAAATGGAAATAATCATCATTATCATGTGCCATACCAGTTGGCGTTGGCGATCATGTCTTTCTACAATCTTCTATTCACCGTGCATTGTATCAATTTGTTGTTGACTGTTTTCCATGGCATGACATCAAGCTATCCAGTATTTTCTCTCTTTGTCGTCCGTGATCTCTCTTTCCTTTTATTTTTCCAGTTGTAACCAAGTATTCCAGCTTTCCTCTTCTCATGATGTGCCCAAAAAATGTTTATTGTTTCTTTCTGATGTTTTTGGGTATGGGGCCTCGGTAGCCTAGTTAGGAAAACCACCCGAATGGGCTACTGACTTTGGACAACCTGTGTTGATTCCCACTGGAAGCCACTGGAAGCTGGAAAACTCACATGCTAAGAAGTAGATTCAGTTTCGTACTTTACCTTTACCTTTCTGATGTTTTTAGGAGTTCCCTTTTTGTCTTGGCCTCTTTGAGAATGTCCCCGTTGGTCATTTTAGCTGTCCATGGAACTTTAAACATTCTTTGGAGAAATCCCATCTCTGTGGCCTCTAATCGTCTTTTCATTGTTTGTTTACTATCCATGATTCTCCTCCATAGGTCAGAATTGGCTCTATATAGTACCGATGAAATGGAAATAATATGTAAGAAATAAAAGTATTACTTCACAACTAACCCTGTCAATCCTAATGTTCACATTGCTTGAAAGCCAGTGACCAGTTGGACAGAAGTGTCTACGGCTATCTCGACTGTGCAGCTGTCTCACTAAAGTTGATGTAACCTGCACACAACAACAAAAATATCTTAATCAACTAAAACTAAATTACAATTTAATTCAAAGTTTTAGAAGAAAAAAAAAAAAATCCAAACTCATAATACATGGGTCTTTTTTTAAATAATAACACATTTATAATGCCTTAATGTGTGAAAATCTATCATGAAAATTCAAAGGTACAATTCATGGGATCCAGGAAGATTGCCAAAAAAAAAAAAAAAAAAAAAAAAAAAAAAAAATATATATATATATACATACATACATACATACACACACACATATATATATATATATATATATATATATATATATGGGGGGGGGGGGGGAAGAGATTAAATACTGTATATAGTGTGAGCCTTTAAGCACTATCTCTATATTCCGTGCCCAGGCAGAGTAGGCAAAAATCAGCAAAAAAAAAAACAAATCGGCAGACCTAAACTGCGATACAGAGATATCTGTAAATCATCTCTGAATGCCTTTCCATCTGTGAAAATGACAGGGAACATCTGGCAAGTGATCGCACATCATAGAGAACATGTATAAGGAACGGTGTAACATCATTTGAGACTGTGCTAAGGCAAAATTTAGAAGAGAAAAGATTCATGAAAAAAGGATGGAAAACCTTGTGGATCAATGGACCTGACTTGTTCATTCTGTGGCCGTGTGTGTTTATCAAACATCGGTAGAATTAGCCATGAGAAAAGCTGTTCGACAAAAACAAAACCTAAAAAAATACACAATAGCCTCCACTAGACCAGCTGCCAAGACGAAAAGGGCCATAACATAGTGTGAGCTCAAGTTCAATGCAGCAAGAGGTCATGCATGGGAGTATGCTGCAACACCTATCAGGCCCAGGAAAAGAGGTTCAATATCCAGATCTGTCCCCACCCTGTTGGTCTGCAATCACATAATTTTCTTTTTAATGAAAGTGGTTTATACATCTCTTTGAAGAACCTCACACAAGATTTTCACTTTCTTAGTGAAAGTTTGCAAATTAGAAATAATTTATTTACACAGGTCCACCACTTTGTCCATCTCCACTTTAAAAAGTAAAGGTTCCCTTCACGCCTTGCTAGGTGTATGGGGAATATGGTATTATGACCATATTTTTCTATAACCACGTCACATATTTGGGTGATGTGGTCGGTATCACGCCAGGCCGCCTTTACTTCCCAGAAAAATCTCTGGTACCCATTTTTAGAGGCTGGTTGAACCCCGGAGAATCAATTCAGAGGAAGAGGTATGTTTACAGCACTCGGGAAAAAAGACAAATAATCAACAACAGAAAAAAATATGGACCAAAGCAGGATCGAACCGTACTCGGTGGCACAGCGCCTTGCCACGAAAAGCCAAACGCTAGGGTACACTGCCACTCAGCTAACTGACTCTAATCTGAATTGATTCGCTGATTATCGCCTTGGAAATTTCCCTTTATAATAATATTCATTATTATTATTTGTCTCCAGTCTTGAACCCCGGAGCCTTGTCAGTCCGAAAAAATCTGCCACTGCTTGGGATCGAACCTGGACCCTTCTCCAATTAGGACATGATATGGTCTGAACAAATGAATTTTTAGAGACAATAATCACATACTCTCTTAATCTTGATCCTACCCGTGTCGCTAGATGACTTTAGGGCTTATAGGTTCTTCACCATCCATTTTTGGCAAGATGTTTGGTCTTAACTAATGAGTCTATTTGCTTCTCTTATAAGTGCTTTTCACTGTCTCTATAGGTCTTCCTCTTTTTCTGTATCTTGATGTTTCCTATAGAAGAGCATGTTTTGGAATTCTCTTATCTCTTGGCACATGTCCGACACATGTTCATCTTTTCTTCCTACTTGTAGAGGAGATTCTAATAGTAGTAGTTGTAGTTAGTCAAAGGCCCCCGTATCACTGCAAACAAATCAAAATTCATTATTGCTCAAACGCCCGTGACCAGTGGAATCATCTGAGTTAGTATCTCATTGCATTGAAGGATCTAAACAAAAATGGAAGCTGCAATTCCATCATACCAGTTACAGCACACGCCAAAAGACATAAGGCGTAACCACACTAAAAGTGAAAGCAGTCAAACTATCCTTCATCATATGATATCATCATTTATCACAAAC